>JARJHM010001157.1:0-60659 GCA_033356055.1 Carex pumila | reverse complement strand
ACGATTGCAAGGTAATAGTTCCTATTGCGATATAATTATAATGAATATACATATAAGCCATTTGTATGCTCGTAATACAAACATTTTATTTTTTTGAAACTTGTTATATAGTGCCCACAACAACCAGCCGGCTGGGAATGTGCATATTATACCATGTTGCTCATGCAAGACATAATAAAGCACTGTCTCGATGTTTTTCCGCAATTGAAGGTATATATGCATTTATAAATTTTTCAAAAATAAGAATTGTTGCTTCAAATATAATAAAATACACAATTTAATTGTATATATATGCTCTTCACAAATTCTAAAAATGCAGGATATTCCCGCTAAATATACGGTACAACGCTTGGCCGAGTTTCGCCAAATGTGGGCCACAGTCTTGCTGAAAGAAATTAAGACGAGAGGAAGTTAGGAACATGAATTTTTTGTAATAAGTTAGGATGTGTATGATATATAATTAATTTAGGATGTGTTTTATTGATAATTAATTTAGGATGTGTTTTATTGATAATTTAGGATTTGTGATTATTTGAAATTTCGGCCAGCTAAATAAATATGGAAGCTGGCTATTTAATAAAAAATATTTTTTTAAAATTCAATAGAGTATCAGCATCGGTTCTTACGTAAAAACCGATGCTGATAGTAATTTTCTAAATTTAAACACAAATCAGTATCGGTTCTTACGTAAGAACCGATACAGATAGTTATTTTCTGAATTTTAAAAATCTAATGTGAAATATACATCTGTATCGGTTTTACAGTATAACCGATGCTGATATTTTCCCCCTGAATTTAAAAAAATCTAATTTACAATTTAGATCTGTGTCGGTTGTTAAATACAACCGATGCAGATAGTAACTATTAGTATCGGTTGTAACAACCGATACAGATTTGTTTGGTATCTGTGTCGCCCTCATCAGGATCGGTGGTGAACCGATACTGATATCGGTATATAACCGATACTGATTCTATTTTTTCCAATAGTGTAAATTGTTATTACTTTCAGTAACAAAACATTACAGGAGATTAAGAAAATATAAATGATATGAAATATTTTTTGCTGGTGCCGGGCTGGTAGCTAGCTAGCATTAGATCGATGGAGGAGTCCTCCATCGGGCGCTAGTCGCATTGGATTATGCCGACGGAGAAGGTGGAGGTTCCTTACGGGCTCCATCGAGACCAGGCGGGATAATCGCCTTAGAGACTTCAAGGACCAAAATGTTGTCCGATCTGGTCGTGACAATCCCAAGATATTCGGAATCCAACGGTGCGCCCGGAACAGCGGACCCGAAAACTTGTGTCTCGTCCAGTTGATTGGTGTATTTCAGGTATCCCATTTGGCCTGTTGCTTGGCCGGATAAATGGAAGAGGGTCGTGATGAGACCATTATTTTTCTTGAGACCATCATCAAGATTGAGAGGGTCATAGTGGTCGAGAAGGACATGGAGAGAAAGAACTTCTTTTTGGAGGTTTGAAGGGAGAGATGTGATGGCGTTGGCGGCTGGATTGCTCAATGCGAGGACGGTGACTCTTGGCTGGCTGTTGATCTCATCGACCAACTTAGTGTCCGTTAGTAGCTTAGCAAATGTGGTATATTCGTCGGTGCCGGAGTCGAGCATTTGAAGAATGTCAGAGGCACCGACCGAGACGACTAGGAGAGAACAAAAGAGAGAGATCATTGATGTGAGCCCCATTAATTGTGATGAAGATGAAACAATGGAGTAGATTCCTGAGGTGTCATGGAGGGAATGAAGGTGATTAATATATATGTGTTTCAAAATTTATATATTTAGGTTAAATTTGTGGATAATATATATGTCTTGTTGTTGTAGTTACAAAGCCGTTTATATTTATAGAAAATGCTCCAACCAAGATTTTGATTTGTGTTTTTATTTTATCAGGATAGCTATTTATGGGAAAATGCTCCAACCAAGTAAATGTTGTACCTCTATCATTTATGGAAAAATGTTTCTTACAAATGCAAATACACAACTGGAGAATAAATTTGATAAATTTTCATTATAATGCAAAATTGAATTGACTAAGATTTTATAAGATCAATATGTGAATTTATATTTAACAAAAAAATTAGGATTTAAATGAGAATTTATATCTTTCATTGTAACGAACTATATATACTTTCTTGCTTTCTATTTGCAAGGTGAATAAGATTTCATAAGATCCATATATGAATTTTACAAGATTTTTATTGAATAGTAGAACTATAATTTCTTGTGTGTTATATATTATTTTGAGGAGTATATATACATGAAATTCCCCCAAAAAAATAATGGCTTATATATATTTTAAAGACATTTTTTTTGTTATTTTTTTAATACTTAAATTTATTTAATTATCTTTTCATTCTAATGATCATTTCTTAATTATTCATCACTTAAAATTTCTCTAGCTAGTCAAATTATAAAATTTCTTTGATTTACCTTTGATTAATAAAATTAAAGACATAATTACAGATCTTTATTTATGTGCTTGAAAATATTTCTTTTATATATAACATAACGATCAGATCATTCTGTAAAATTATCTCTTCTAATTTACTTAATATTCAATTCTATCTGACAATTAAATTATTATGGTAACTATTATATATCTTTAACATTACGTTAATTAGTCTAATTTCTCATATGATTTTTATTACATGTTAGACATATATGAATTAGTCACACTAAATTCAACTTTTTAATAATGTATCAATTATTAGAGCTTGGTTTTCTATAGAGTAATTCATACTGAATAATTGTCAAATTTATAACATGTGTTTTTTTTTTTCTTTAATTCAAATTGTATCTGTATATTCAAACATTGATCATTGCTGATTTTTTTTTCATAACAATTGAGATTTGTGGCTCAATATATTTTTGGGAGCTAATAATAGTATCTGCACAATAGTATTCATATTGTACCTACATCATAACTATTATAACTATTTGAGGAGACCGCAAAAACTCTAGTACCTAAATATAGAGCATATCAGTAAATAAAAATTAATAAACTAACTACATTCAGAAGAAGACAAACTAATTAACTGTCATAACTAATTAAAGAAAATATATAATTAACTAGAATAAAACAGTTGGCCAACTCATTTGCGCTCTCTATTAATTTAAGGTGGACGTTTTGTCTTAACGGTTTTTGACAAAGTCTTATCTAAAATTGGACTTAAACCGTCTGATTTACATCAAAATTTGTACAGACATTTAGATTAAAGAATTCATTTAAATTTATTAAGTTTTAAATATATTTGCATGAATCTCAATGCAAATCAAACATTTAAGCGTAGTTTTAAATAAAACTTTGTCCAAAATCCTTTTGAACAAAATCCAATCCCATTAATTTATATTTATAGATATAGCAAGTATTCTCATAAAATTAAGTTGAAAGGCACCATGGACACCAAACTTATTAAAATTCTCATATGCATTGTAATTGTAATTCTTTTAGTTGTTGAGGCTCAGGTAGACGAGTTCAGCATGGGTTCGATGCCCATTAGATCTAAAGTGGTTTCAATGGGTTCGCTCACTATCAGATCTGCTTTAGAATTCGTGCTAGCACTTTTGCTTATGCTTTAAAATTGCTTCAAAATTCGTGCGCACGAATCTTAAAACAGATCTGATGGTGAGCGAACTCATTGGAACTACTTTGAATCCAATGAGCATCGGACCCAAACTGAAGTCCAGGTAGACAACTACGACGACATATATAGATGGCCCAGATGGTGAAATCTTTTCCATTTTGTGCATTGATACCTCGGAACGCTATCCTTTGCGGAATTTTTCCATGTAGAGTTGTGCGGAGTTTTTAATCTGATCTGTTCATTTCGGATCGGACGGACTGGATGAAGAATTCATCAAATTTTGAGTTTTTTAAAATTCGGGTAAGATCTGACCTGATCTGTCCGATTCAAAATGAATAGACTAAATTAAAAACTCCACATAGCTCTGCACGGAAAGACTCCGCAGAGGATACTTTCCCTTGATACCTCGCCGGGCATTGTTCAATTTTTCAATGTGCTGCTCTCTTTTAAGAAACAACGGTATCCCCGCGCGCATTAAGGGGTGTTTCTGCAAGAGATTCAAGGAAGGAAAGGATGTGATGGAAAAGTGCCAAATCAAAGATGCTCCACAAGAATGTCTTTGAAAATTAATGCAACTCCAACGTGTAATTAATTAATGCGGAGGATACACACTCGTCACACCTATTCTTTCAAATTGTATTATTTTTTTTATTAGTTATAATTTATTTCTATATATATAGAAAAAAAAAGAAAGAGATTAGCTAATATCAAAACATTTGTTTCGGAGTCATGATGCAACCAATTGATTTTCTAATTATTAGATAAAACATTTTAAAGCTAATTATTAGATGATTGTATTTTATCTTTTGTGTTCATGAATTGAATTGTTTATATTACTTTGTTTATTAAGTATTTTATCATTTTATAAGTCATTCAATTTGAGAAGTTGAATTGTAAAATTATATAATGTGAATAATGATACTCTTAACCATTATAAAAATTAGTATGATGATTAAATTATGATTATGCTTTACAAATCATAGATAAAGAGTTAAAACTCTAAATGAAACATTGTATGCATTGTGATTCAGATTCATGTCACTAAGTGTTTCATGTGCTAATTTTTATAGTTATAAATTATTGAATTAAATTGGTCCATGATAAAATTCAAATAAATTGAATAATAATATTTAATTATAAACTGCATAATATATAACACCATTAAACTGAATAAATAGCAACACACGTATTACATAATTCTGTCAAAATTAATTCTAATATGAGAATTTAATTTCAAATTTGCATGTAATTAAGATTACTCTCTCCTATCTAATTATAAAGCATAAGCAATTAATAATCAACAAAAGAAATCCCAATTCAGTAACAAAATTTCAATCTAGTTGCTTTATTACATCCAGTCATATATACAAACTCGAAAATAATACCAAAAATACTAAAACTTCACATGAAAATAACAGAAAATAACAGGTATAATAATATAACAACTCTTATCTGTTCTATCTGTGGTGTGAAATCACACAAAAAAAAGAAAGAATATGTAGAATGGAAAAATGAACTCACAAATACTTGTATATACAAACAATCAGATAATCAGATATATCATGGATTGTTCATGGTTGCCTGAATCAACTGTACACGTGCTTTGAGAGCATCCATGTCGAGTGGAAAAGTTAAGGGAGCAAAAGTAGGTGGTGAAACGCTCGCCTTCTCCTCTTTCTTCTCTTTGCTTTTGTCAACTGGAGATGATTTGCTTGGAGCCTCCTTTTCCTTTTTAGTTCTCTCCATAGGAGGTTCATCTTTTCTAACCTCCAATGGTTCCTGTTTGGTTGTTCGTGTTGGCCTCGAATCTCTGATACTGTTGCCAACTACTCTCCTGTTAAATTCTACTGGCTCCTGGTATGGTTCCTCTTTGGTTGTGCGTGTTGGCCTTGAATCTCTGACACTGTTGCCAACTACTCTCCTGTTATATTCTACTGGCTCCTGGTATGGCTCCTCTTTGGTAAAGCGTGTTGGCCTTGAATCTCTGACACTGTTGCCAACTCTTACAGGCTCCTGGTAATCTGATTTATTATCACGCAAACCAAGGGAACCTTTTGAAACCCTAGATGAACTCAGCGGTTCCTTTGATTTTATTTTAACCGGCCTGACCAACTCCTCTTCATCTTCCGAACTGCCATAATCTGGTATCCTCAAAGAACTCGGTACCTTAACTTTAATTTTGGCTTGCTGCGCTATCTCTTCTTCCGATTCTTCTTCTTCATCATCAGAGTTCCTTCTATTTGGAGTAAAACGAAGCGCACTTCGCCGTGGAGCTGCTTTCCTTCTATCGTCAGATTCTCTACTGTTTGAATTATGTCGACTGTAGATACTCTCTTCTTCCGTTTCTTCTTCTTCATCAGAGTTCCTTCTATTTGGAATAAAACGAAGCGCACTTTGCCGTGGAGCTTCTCTCCTTCTATCCTCAGATTCTCTAATGTTTGAATTATGTAGACTGGAGATCCTCTTTTCTTCAACTGACGAGTCAGCCATGGATTTCATAACACCATGTCGGTTTGAAGGTTTAGGTTCCTCTTCTAAGGGTTTTAAACTGTAAGGCGGTTGTGAGTATCTAGGTCTATTTCTACGGCCACCTATTATCATATTTTCAAAATCCAAGGACTGCTGCATTCCAGAGGCATCATCGTCATCGTCAGAGCTGTTCTCTTTAGGAGTATACTGCAACGGTGCATTTTCTGCTTTAGCCCTTGGTTCTTTTGTAATTCTGGGCTGTACCATTTCACTGCGCTTTGTACGCATGCTTAGTGGTGATTTATTTGTTCTCTCTTTAGCATGAGAGAGAAGAGATCGAGAAGTGCCGGCAAAAGATTCTTCTTCTACTACTACTTCTACTACTTTCTCTTCCTCCACATCAGCAGAAAGCACATCTGAGTCGAAATTTGGGCCACTGTCGAATTTCGGTCCGCTGTCAAATTTCGGGCCACTGTCGAATTTCGGTCCAGAATCTTCATCAGCTTGAGACTGAGACCGAGCCCGCCCACTCAAAACAGAAAGAAGAATTGAGTTCTCATCATCAAATAAAGAACTGCTGCTAGGTGATTTCAGGCCTTTGTCAAACTGAGTACCTGAGCCCTTGTCTACTGGTGATCGAGGTGGATCCCATTCACTAGTGTTCGAAGTAAAGAGAACTGAAGAGTTATTCTTACTTGTAGAACCACTTCTAGGCAGTTTAGGGCTGGAAAAGTTGTCAGAGGAGTACCAAGCGGCACCCCCTTCATTAGCAAAAGAATTTTTGCTTTCAAACTGAGAAAATGATTCTTCCTCGTATACTGGCCTATCATATGTATCAAACCTCGAATCATCCAAGGAATCAAATCTTGTATTAGAAGTAGAACTGAAAATGTCGGGCTCTTCATCATATCCGTTATCATCATATGTGGGCCCTTGAAAGGCCTTACTCTCTTGACTATTGGTATTGTTGTATCTGGTATTAGTACCAGAAAAATCATACTCTTCCACCTTTTGCACCACACTTTTTTGCTTAGAGAAAGGACCTTCATTAGAGTATTCTGGAGATTTACGGGAAACTGGTCTCGGAGATACCTCGCATGACTCACCATAGCTGCTAGAAGAGATGCTCGATTGAGGAGATGGTGGAGCAACAGATGACCTGTCAGGGGTACGTTTGAAGGGGGGGCCCACTTGGGGGCCTTTAGCATCCCATGATGTATTTGTGTTGGAACTCACCTCTTCCATGTCATGTTTTCGAGGTGAATCTCTCGAGATGTAAGATTTGATTGAGACATTGGATTGCTCTCGTGAAAGACTACCGTGCCTTGCCATGGCAGCAGCAGCCTTGGCTGCCTTGCTGGCCATTTCTGCTGACTTGGCAGCTGCGTCAGCAGCCTCTTCTATAGTCGCATAATATGCATTGTGGTCTGGTAAATCTTTAGTACTCTTTTCAGCTTCTTCTTCACTCGCATACTGGCTATCTACTCCAGGAAAAACAAATAAGAAAATTCTTTATTAGGTGAATGAAAGCAAAATAGAAATAAGTAAAATTCAATTGTCATGTAAATTAAGAAATAATTATGAAAATAATAGCACCTCTGATATTCTTACCTGAATATCTCGAGTTAGACTGAGTTCTGACGACTTGTACAGGAGGATCCGGGGTCCCACTGGAGGAGTTATTGAGTCTAGTCGGATGATAATGTGTATAATGTTGATGTTGATAGGTTGTGACAGGTGGCGGTGTTTGTGTGGGGCCAGGTTGCACTGTTGCCACATTCGCATGATGTGTATAGTTTTGTGGTTGATAGGTTGTGACAGGTGGCGGCGTTTGGGTGGGGCCAGGTTGCACTGTTGCCACATTCGCATGATGTGTATAGTTTTGTTGTTGATAGGTTGCGGCAGGAGGCGGTGTTTGTGTGGGGATAGGTTGCACTGCCGCAGTTTCACTCACCTTTAGAAATTTCGAGCTCCCATCCTTTCATATTAAAAAAAAAAAATAGCTAGTCACAGTACTGGAAACATACTACATTGATACTTTATAAAATATTATCTAGTTAGTTATTGGTCAACAGTTGATGATTAATCCTCAATTCAAAACAAAATAATCAGGAATTATAAATAAATAAATAACTACAATTAGATAAGAATCAGCAGTGCAATGGAACTTACCAGTCGCACAAGTTGTGGAGCTTTTGCCGCGTCCTCAAATCCTTTTGCTTCCCACTTGACATTGTTTTCTTCAGCAATTGATTTTAGAACTTTGACTTTCATTTCTATGTTTGCCGAACTTGCCGATAGTTTGTCAATCATCTACATTTTTCAATCCATGTATTAAACATAAGATACTAGATCAAAGACTGCTATTTGGGATTAATATAAAAAGAGATATCGTACCAGTGGGGAAACACCGCTTCCTGGTCGAAGTTCAAGAGCAGCATTAATAAACTCTTTCCCATATTTTGCTTGAAACTGTTTTGAAACTTCTGACAGTTCTGGTACATCTGCACATCTTGGTGCAGCAAACACTACAGTTGCTATTGCCTCTTTCAAATCAATTGGGCAGATCCTAAAAAGTTAAAAAAAAAAAAAAAACTTTTACTAATTGCCAAGTATTTTAAATAGAGGTTTCAAAGATTTTCTTAACTTTCAAGTTTTCATTTGTAAGATGGTTCATTTGGAGTAACCAAATGATAAAGATTTTATGAGAAACTGCATAATTGTAACAGTAGGTACACAGTACAGTCCCAAATTAGAGATTTCAATTCCTATTTTTATCAAAAAGAAAAAAAAAAAGCAGTGAAATTATCCTATCTGTGGCTCAAATTACTAAAAAAAACAAATTGGATTAATCTTAATATTTAGTGATATGATTTGTATGTGTTTACTATATAATACTACATTTGTAGTTTATTTAATATTTGCTAATTTACATGAAAAAGAGAAATTATTTAAATTTTGACTCACTTTTGCGAATCGATGATGTGCAACCGTTGTATAATCAGCTCACAGTATACCTCCAGCAACTCATATGCTGATATTGTCTTCTCATCCCTTATCACATGGTCAACCTAAAGAGATGCCAAGTAAAGAAAAGGTTTTAAAAAAAAAATTCATTGTGGCATTTCATTGAACACCTTGTAAGCAATTTTGAGAAGTGAATTCAACAAACCCGAATTCGAGCAGTGTTTTCATCCCCAGATTGTAGAAGCTGAGAAACATCACGCCTGATTCTCTTCACTTCCACATCTCTCTTATTTCTCATCAGCTTCATGCGAGCCATCGACAGTTTTATGGAGGTTTTGCTGAAATTATTTCAATCAAAAATCTCTCAGCATACAAATTCGACTCAAAATCAATCAATTGAGCTCTAAAAAAAACTATATCTGTTCAAGAATATACCATTTGTCCGATTTGAATCCTTTGGAGAGAAGCCCTTTCACCTTCGCTGTCTTGGAACCCATCTAGCAGCTCTCTCTATATGATCAATTTTGAGATCCAGAACTAATTTCAAGCGTTTGTTTGCGTTTTGGTCGTCCTTTTCTCTCTCTCTTTCTCTCTCTCTCTGTGTACCCGTGTCTGTTGAAATTTGAGAGAGAGGCGAGGTATAGAAGGAAGGAAGGAAGAGAGCGCAGTGAAATTTCGCGGCGGGGACTAGACAGGCGACTTATGGTTTTCTTGTTATTGTATTCTAGAATTCGCATTCTCTGAGATATCTCATATTTTGCGTGTTTTTTTTTGGAAACTCTCAATCGATCAAATATGTTCCTCACGCATCTCAAAGCACAAGTAATCCTGGTCCCAGCGCTACCCGCCAATAGGCACCGGACACATCGGTCACGCAAATTATGAGATATTTCCGAGGATAAGCTCTCGAGACATTGAATGTATACAGGGGGCATCCAATGGGCAATGTACTAAATTAGGTCCAACGTCAGGTCACAACCGTTGGATTTTTATTAAGATTCGTGCAGATTGTGATGCGCAAAATTTAACGCGAATAGAGCGGTTCGGACCATTTGTTGTCCGATGCCCATCGGACGAATTCCTATTTTCGATTATATTAATCTGACCATCTCCTTTTTTGTTAAAAGTACGGTCTGTTCAAGTTATCAAGTCCCACTTGATTTAAATCGTATGGCCAGAAATAGAACTTTATTCATCCAGTGCTTATTTTAATGGAGAGGATTTGGGCTGAAGTAATTAGGAGCGATTCCTTGCCGTATTGAAAATAGAAAAGTAAAAAACGAGTGAAGTTGAAAAATTAACGTGATCATCACGCAATCAATAGAGTAGTTTAACAGAGATGTTTTGACTTCATGCAGCGCACGAACCATATAGCACACTGTTTGATTCTATACTCTGTGTGCTGCACGAAACTAAAACTATTCTGCTAAAATCTTTACCCAAATTTATAACATTCCTTTAATATTTCTTTTCTTGTCAAAAATAAGAAACAACGCGTTCTGTTCGTCTCCTTATGGGTGAATAGTTGTTAAATAAAATAATAAAAATGATGCTATTATTGAAGTGTATATAATATGTAGTCATAAATAGAATTGGATTTATGCAAATGAAAAAATAGAAAATAGAGCACAGTCAAGTCAACTGCCGGGTGAGAAATCGTCTTGAATAATAAATTGATTGAATGATTAAAATATTAAATTGATATGAGTAAATCATCTCCAGTAGATTCGAAAATGGAGATGATTTGAGTTATTACTGCAAGAAGAAGAAGGCTGCTATTTGTAGTTGGGTCTTCGTTGACTATTAAAAATACTCAACAGTCCGAAAGGTACCGCACTTGATAAATTGAGATTACAACCGAGTGATTGACTTTAAGATTCGTGTCAAAATTAATCGGACAACTCAGATTACATTTTACCCAGTGAGGTGTTCCACGGATCTGAACTCCCGAAATTTGTGGTCCTGCATTGCACGTGCTGTAACGCTCGTAGGCCCCCAATTGCATTAAACAAAAAATAAAAAGTACAATTGTGGAGGCAAGTCAACATCATCAAGTTGCAATTTTGGTAATAATAAAATTTAAAAAGTATCCAGAAATAAGACAAAAACAAAACAAAAAAAATTGGACGTGATCATCGATGGAGTCGAAAATTGTAATTTATACCATATTTCAAAAAAAAAATATTAAAAAAACACTTTTTTTTAAAAATTCTATAAATATCAAGATCACCAATTCAATATGTGTTCTATTCTTAAGGTTTTAAGAGTCACATATTAAATTGGAAGATTTCAAAATCTAAATATATACAGTAATATTTAGATTTTTGAGTGGCCACTAATTCAATCTGCGTCTTTCAAAAATAAAGTATGTAAATTGCAGAGTCAAGTCAATATCATGAATTTGCAATTTTGATAATAATAAAATTAGGAATATTTATATAAACAAGACAAAAAATATATATATAAAATTAAGAATAATTGGGCGTGTAAGCTCGTAATACTACAGTATCATCAATCAATACTAACACAGAAATATTGGTACTCTATAAAATGATACATCAGCTAGCACTAACACAGAACGAAATAGCACAGCATGTGTATTGGTTATGTATCATAATTGACGTGTTACGTGTTGTGATTATTCACATATTATGGTTAATTTTTGACGAAAACAAACACGACACAGTACATAAACCATTTTGATCACGGTACAACATAACACAAAACACGACACATAATGACAGGAGGACACACTAAATACCCCATGGTTTCCAACATTAGTTTTTCATTTAAAATTTCCAATATTTATTCCATAACTTTTTGGAAACTTTTCTGATTTTTTTTCTCAATAAACAAATTTAAAATACGGACCGAAATTTTTAAATCCCTCCTCGGTCCGAATCAATCCCTTATTTAGTTTTTTGAATTATATTTTTTGATTTGGTTTGATTTTTGAAGATCGAATAACCTATTTTAATTAAGTTTGGGCTGAACTGAACCAACAAAACACCCCTGTTCGAGCATAATTAAATTTTCCAACATTAGTTTTTCATTTAAAATTTCCAAGTTTTATTCCATAACTTTTTGGAAACTTTTCTGAATTTTTCTCAATAAACAAATTTAAAATACGGAAAAAATAGTTTAAGTATGATTAAACGTGACTAATGTGATTATTCCTGGTTGTTTTAATCATGACACATAAAAAATTGACTTGATCAGGATATGACACATCATTTAACTAAAATCTCAACTTATTAGTTACAACACGACACAATTTTCATACTCTTGACATCCAACCTTTGTTTCTTAAATAAAGAATCATGCAAAGTGCTCTAACTATTTTTTAAGATAAAAATAAAAAAATAAGTATATCATTTGTAAATATTCATAATAAAAAAAGTAAGTTTTTCACACAAAAAAATTATCTTTTAACCACTAAGGATATGCTTGGTTGTAATGAGAATAGACTATTTTTTAGAACAAGTTATTTGGTATTTGGTTGAATTAAAATAGCTAGAATAGATAATCAAACTTGTTTGTCTTATTAAAACAAACTATTCTAACAAAAAAAATTGAAACAATTTTTTCTAATAATACAAACGCCAATTTTACTATTTTAGCTATTATAATATTGCCATCAAACATACCCTAAATAAAAAAGTTAGTTTCTAATTTACTATTGATTATTGACCCGTGAAAATTATAATGTAGACTTCAGAACATGGGTGGAAATAAAAATTTAATTTGAGTGGCCTGAAACTTATAATTCAAAACAAATAGATTTTAATTGCATTTAGCTTTTTTTCTGAGGATGAGTAGACTATATAATTTCTTTTAGAAATTTTTAAAAAACTGAACGAACGGATCGAAATTTTTAAATCCCTCCTCGGTCCGAATCAAACCCTTATTTAGTTTTTTTTTTTTTATTATATTTTGATTTGGTTTGATTTTTGAAGATCGAATAAAACTTTAGTTTACTTATTTTAATAAAATTTGGTCTGAACCGAACCGTGTTTGATCATTTTAAATTGTATGGATCCGCTTTAAGATTTGTGTTAGAATAAAACCAACAATTGAGATCTCATTCTACCCGGTCAGACACTGTACTGGATCTGAATTTGCCAAAGTTGTGGTCAAACATAAAATAAAATTACAATTGCGGAGTGTCAAGACAAGATCATCGCAAGTTGCCAATTTTGATAATAAAATTACAATTATTTCCATAAACAAGACAAAAATGAAAAATAATTGGGCGTGTAAGCCCGTGATCATTGATGGAGACATTAATTATTAAATTAGTTTGGGGACTAAAGTAAATGTTAGTCGGTTCTCTCTCTAGTCTCTATTAATTGACCAACACTCATAATTAATGAACAGCTGTTTTTGTTTAAGTGATGGATTCATTATTATAAACATGGTCATATTATTAATATAGTATGCTAGCTAGTAGAGTGAGAAATATAGTGTGGTGAAGTCCGCTTTGTCATAGAATGACACGGTTGTAATACGGAACGGCACAGTATATGTGTTGGGTACGTGCCGTGACTTGTATGTTTTGTGTAGCGACTATACGTGTGTTGTGACCATCTTTTGAAAATTTGACACGGCACGCGAAATATCTAGTTACAGCACGGTGTGTGATCACGCAAGTCATGTGTAATTACGAACATTAAATATTGAATAAATAGTGAATCTTGAATAAACTAACCTAAATTATGATTAAATGGTCATGTGAGTCACCTAAATTGCATTTAGTTATAACGTGACGTAACCACCTTTTGATATTTTAGTCACGACATGACACCTGAAAAATTAACTTAGTCACAACACGACACAAAACCAAAGTAATGGCGTGTCAGTCATGGTACGGAACAAAACAACATGTTTTTTTCCACTCTATTAGCTATTAAAAACTACTAGTGTTGTGCTCGTTCAGCACATGCTGCACTGAAAAATATTATAAGAGAACAAAAATAATCTCATATAAAATAACATATTTTTATTAGAAAAATAGATTAAATGACAAATAATATTTTTTAAATAACAATAATTATTTACGATTTTTAAGAAGAACATCTAAAAGATACCAGGGTGTCAAGATTCTTTAATCATAAAAAATATAAAGAAAATGTTTTACTCAGACAAAAAAAATTATACATGAAAAGTGAAATTTAAGAACGCACTTCACATTAAGTAACGAAAATTAACACACCTCGTATGAGAAGTTGTAGAATCGAAATTCGAATGAAATCTTAATGAATGTTAGAATTTAGATACTATAAATTTCCATCTTTCTAAAAAAAAAAACGCACCTCTATTTTTCTGGATTGCGCGAATATAAATAACTGAAATAAACAAACTATTCTAGCCTCTGTGTACTACAATATTCTTTATAGCCCATGAAGAAAGGCCCAGTAGAGAACTGATATTGGGCTTTATCTGCTAAATGAACCCGTTAATTAAGTTGGATCCATTTTGGGCCGGATGAATTTGCAAAAAGCCAGTGGTACCTTTTGATTGCCAAGAACAAGAGATAAATGGAAAGTGAAATTGTGCAAGAAATTGAGCAGACAAAATTTGCTTTCACAGCTAAATTATTCAAAAAACCAGTTCCATTTCCCGGTTTCACTATGGCGATTCTGGTAATACCCACTTGTTAACCCGCTCCCGGGCAAGCTCAACCTGTTAACGTGAACAATTTACACAAATTAGATGTGTTGTTAACTTTTGATAGTATATAATTATTTTTGTTTTTTTAAATTTTGGGTTAAGGTTTTGTACCTGTTTGTCCCAGTCCATTTTCCAGGTGATGTAGCAGAGAACCAGAGTCTGGATTAGTGTCCCCACAAGCATACCAATCCAGATACCTTTCACCTGATAACCGATCAAATAACCGAGAATTACTCCGAGCGGAACCCCAACCAAGTAGTAACATGCGAGGTTCACGTAAGCTACCGTCTTTTGCCATCCAGCTCCTACTGCTACCCCTGTTAAGTGATAATTAATAGTATCAAAATAAACCGACCTCGTGTTAGTTGTGTATATATATAGGGTCCAGCTAATTTTCTGTCGGCTCTTTTTTGTTTTTTTGATGTCCAAACAACAAATCTAAACCGTTAGATGTTTAATCTATATTATAATCTACATGAAAACCAAATTTTACATTTTTTGAAATTTTTTTTTACTATTTATTAAGCTGGTTTGAAAACCGCTGATTTCAATATTGCAGAAATTTACTTAAATCAGTGGTTTTCAAACCAGCTTAATAAATAGTAAAAAAATTCCAAAAAAATGTAAAATTTGGTCTCCAAGTAGATTATAATATAGATTAAACATCTAACGGTTTAGATTTGTTGTTTGGACATCAAAAAAACAAAAAAGGGCCGGCAGCAAATTAGCCGGACCCTATATATATATTTCTTATCAATATGAACAGTAAAAAAGACAATAGCAATATCTAAATAACCTGAAAGCACAGGCTGAATGCTTTGCAATAAGATCATCAAAGCTAGCAGAGGGGATAACTCAACAACTGCTTCAACTACAGGCTCGCTATCAGTGAATACATATGCTATGTTTCGCTGAAATACCA
This sequence comes from Carex pumila, assembly GCA_033356055.1. Lineage (NCBI taxonomy): Eukaryota > Viridiplantae > Streptophyta > Magnoliopsida > Poales > Cyperaceae > Carex > Carex pumila. Next base: position 45,033 of record JARJHM010001157.1, on the reverse strand, counting down.
GAAACAATACGAAGAGTACAAATCCAATTATAGTTGAGGTTGTTACAACATTAATAATTGCAAATTTGGTGGCTTTTGCATTTCCTGCTCCGAGCTCATTTGAAACTCGTACTCTGCAAATAAAATATAGTACAAGCTAGTGTTATGTCCCACATAACAGTGACATATATATATGTTACAAGTTAATCTTGTTATTTCATATAAGTTATTTCAAAACAGACAAAAAATAAAAATAAAAAGAGTATGAAAATGTACCCAGCAGCAGCTAACAAGCCAATAGGGATCAAAATTTCTAGTCCAGCTATGTTTAGACTGCACATGAAAAAATAAATGTTGGATGAGAGAACATTAGATAAATTAATATAAACTTTAAAATGCTATATTTTAAAAGCTTGCATATATAAGAATGCATACCATATAGACAATGCATCAAGTTCAATCTCAGCATTTACCATATTTCCAGTTAGCAGTACAAGTACTGAATAGTACCAAAGCTCCAAGCTGCATATAATTAATAAGATTAGTTTGTAGATAAATGGTTCCCATAATTTGATATTTTATTTATACATATTTAACTACAAAGAATCTGTTTTATCCGTGAGAGAAAAAAGCAGTGTTCTAAATAGCTAACTATAGTGATTTTGGACCTAGAAAGCTAAGTTATGGGATAAAATTGCACTAATTGAGCTACAACCGCTATAGCGCATAGCGGCAATAGCGGTCCACTATGCTACATGGACTTATAATTGTGCAATTTAATGAGCCTTAATGTCCAAATTAATTTTTTTTTTTACTTTGTCAAGCTATATCAATACAATGGAACATGTGCGGACTATATCATTATATCAATTAAATTTTGTTGTCATGCATTAATATATGGTAGTTGTATATTTTGAATATTAAATATATCGATAGTTTTTGAATTAAGGATATTTTAAATGACAATTTGAACTTTGTATTAGTTCAATATGAATATTAGAATTTCTTAATCAATTTGGTGTTTTTTTTTTCTTGATGAGATATGTTTACTATTAGTAGAAATACAAAATATAATTTTTGAAATAAAAAAAAAAATTATTTATGATAGCTTTCATCATAGTTACGCTATTTGCTAAAGTTTTTTTTTTTCGTCTCCCTGCTATGTCGCTATAAACACTATTTAGAACCTTGAAAAAAAGTGATTAACAACATGTATATCCTCACAAATACTCATGTCGATAATAACAATAACCTTAGAAATAACAATTTATGATGGCTTACCCTTAGTAATAGTCATTTTTTACCCTTGCAAATATATAGTCAACTTGGCTCATCTAGCACTATTTTTATTATCACTCGTGGTTTCTCTAGCGATTTTTTTTCTTATTAAAACATTATGAGATGTAATTAATTAAGAGAAACACAAAGAATACCATATCATCAAACCAGATGAAAGAGAGAGCTTTGTAACAACCCCCAAATCGGTGAACGCACTCCATGAAAAACCCTTCCAAGTTAGGGGGCAACCGCCACATAAAACATACACAAACTGACCAATCACAGGGACCCACATGGAGAAACACATTGCAATCATTGCTCCACTAAGCCCCCATGAAAACTTAATCACCAGCAGCCATGAAAGGAAGAGGTGAAACATGATGGAAAATAGCGAGAAGTAGGAGATGACTGCGTTCTTGCTTTGCGATTGGAGGTACATCTGAAAGGTGAAATTGAAGATGTGCGAGAAGATAACCGGGATAAACCTATTATCAATGAAATTTCACAATTATCATTTTTGGGTTTTTTTTTTTGAGTATTTCAAGCAAATGTGCAATATTGGATTTGATTTACCAGAGACAGATAATCCCGGCTTCTTTTGCAATGGATTTCTCTTGGCCGAGGAGTTCTAGTAGAGGTGCTGCGAAGATGAAGAGCGGTAGGAGAATGATGACACAAGCAAATAGCAGTATCCATGATCTCTGAAGGTATATACCCAACATGCGGTATTGTTTCGCACCAAACGCCTGTCCGCAAAGAGTTTCAAGTGCACTAGCCATTCCTAGCTGTACAATTTTTATTCTTTTTATCAGATGATGTGTTAAGATATACTAACTAGATAGGTCATAAAAGAATTCAGTGTTTTCATATTATGTGTAGTTGCATTCAATATAAATATATAATCTGATTAAAGTTCTCATATGGAGAGATTATATTGAACAAGAACAAAGCTATTGTTAGTAAAGTTAATGATGTGTCGATGAATGTATATAACTGAGGTATGAATAGATGAGTAAAATTAAGATGTAGCTTATATAATTACCAATATACTGACGGTGAAGCGGTCGATGACAGTGAAAGACAGTGCATAACCAGCAAGCTCCACGGATCCGACATGACCCAAGAATGCTTGTGTGGTAAACAAAACTCCAACGGTTGCAAGGCGGGTTATTATTGCAGGACCCGCTACCACCCACAGCTTCTTCGACTCCGTACATATGCGCCTTGTTAAGCTACTCTCTTCTCTTTCTTCCTCTGCTGGAAGAAGGGAAACAAGCCTAGAGTTGAGCTCATCTCCTTCCCCCATCTCTCTCTCTCTCTCTCTCTCAGAAACTTGGCAGGGGCTTGTTCTATATGAAGTGTTTTATTTAGTGGTTGAAAGCTTGATCTTGACCCCTGAATTATTATTTAATTTGTCTCTTCCAAATTGAAGGAAGTAAGCACCTCATTAATCACTGTAGAAAAATAATGGTATTTTTCCTGGTTTCTCTATAGCACAAACCAGTCACAACTTCTCATTGCCCCACTTGCCCATTAATTAATTGTGAGTATGTATTACGACATAGCTCTCTCTCTCTCTATATATATATATATATATATATGTTTTTTTTCCAACTTTCGATGAAATGGTACTATATATGATCCCTAGCACATGCATGCATGTTTGTTTTTTTTAAACACGAGTTGCGCGCTTATTATAAACTAATTATAAGGGTTGGACTTTAAATTTTACTATTTAAAATTAATTTGAGTGGTGAGTGGTCAGGATGTTGATCATTTTTTTTCCCCTATTTATTGGAGCCGCTATTAATACTTTCTGGAAGGAAACATGAATACATGATAGCTGGAAATTAATAAATGTCTTTAATTTGATGCTAACTACAAACTGTCTTATGTCCATATATTTGTGCTCCTTTGGCAAATTAAGAACCAGCAGCATATATAAGAAGTGTTTATTCCAATAATAAAAAAAGTAAAAACAGGTGAATATATAATGTTATTTAGATATGAGTTTGGTCCTACATATTTTTACTAATTGAAAAAAAATTGATAAAATATTAGTTGAAATAATAAAAAGATGGATTGTATAATGGTGATGATTATGATCATGACAATAATTATTAAAAATTATAATGATGATAATAATAAGAGTAGAACTAGGGTGTTCGTAAGTTCATCAAGGCTCTTTGTGAACTCAACTCTAAAACTCAACAAGTTTGCTTCAAATGACGAATCTGAACTATTGAAAGTTGAAACTCATCTACCTTACAAGTGTTGTGTCTAAATGCGAAAAATTTAAATTTCCAATTTAATTTTGTATAGAGTCAAATGGTAAAAAATACGTTCTAAAAATGAATGCGTTAAAATTAATTATAAACCTCCTAAGTTTGACCACTGACTTTATACTAAATTAATTTAAAATTTAAAAATTTTCGCATGTAGACACATCACTCATAAGCTAAATGGGTTTCAAGGTTCGAATTCGTAAATAATATGATAGATTTTAGAGTTGAGTTCACAAAAAAGCTTGGTGAACTTAAGAGCACTCTAGTTGTACTCTAATGACAATATTAACAGTTATTATAATATAATATAAAATTACACAAATGATTTCAATATTACTAATAGTAATGATAAATATTAGTACTACTAACATAATTAATGATATAAAATAATAATAATATTAATAATATTACTTAGAATGTTATATGAATTATCCCTTTTATGTACCTCGCTATCCCTCGGTTAAATCAACGAGTGTGAAGTCGGGAATACGAAACTTAAACGACAGAGAAACAGAGAGTTATTCATTTGTATATTCAACGGATATATCAAATTAAATATTTTCTTTCATGTGCTGGCACATGTATCAAGATTTTGACTTCAATATATAATTTAGTATTCGCTAGTGGTGAAGAGGATGATGATTTGTTCACCTATTTATATATTCATCATTCATGTTAATTGAATATATGTTTGAACTAGAGTAAGGCTTGGGTGCTATGGATAGCATAGAGGGCTACGGTGCTATGGTTCAATATTCGAGTTTTCAAAATTCTAACGGTCGATCCAAACCGTTCATCTTGTTCTCCATATTAATATGTGCTTCGAAACCAAATTTTACATTTTTTGAAAATTTTTTACTATTTTTTTAGCTAGGTAGAAAATTACTTGATTTAAAAAATTCTGCACCATTCAGATATTTGATTTTCTACCTAGCTAAAAATATAGTAAAAAATTTTCAAAAAATATAAAATTTGGTCTTCAAACACATATTAATATAGAGAATAAGATAAATGGTTTGAATTGACCATTAGAGTTTTAAAAATTCGAATATTGAGCTGTAGCACCATAGCCCTCTATGCTATCCATAGCACCCAAGCCTTACTCTTTGAGCTATATATATTTAGATTCAGTATGTAGATGTGTTGTTCTCAAAAAACTGAATGCTATCATTAGGAGGTTTTTTTGGGGTGCCGGTGATAAAACCCGATATATGTCATATATAGCTTGGGATAAAATCACTAAACCAAAAGATTTTGGAGGGCTAGCCATCAGGGACTTGAGCACAGTCAACAAGGCTATGTTCATGAAATGCTTGTGGAAACTGGCTTCAAAAGCTGACACACAATGGGTAAGCTTGGTGATTGCCAAATACATTCCTAGGAGTGAACTATGGTATTCCAAACGTACTTATAACTGTTCTGTTTTTTGGAGAAACCTAATGGCTCTTAGAGAAACAATACTGCCTTGGTTACAATGGAAAATTGGGAATGGGTCAACCTGCACAGTTTTCTGCCAACCATGGTTCAGTCATTCCACTGACCTCCTCCCCTCAAGTCAGCATGACAAAGGCATGCTGGTAAAAGATCTCAAGGGCAACATTGAAGGTACCTGGGACACAGATTCACTCATCAACCTGTTTGGTCACCAAACCTGTTTGATGATCCTTAACAGTTAACACCCTCCCAGCACCTAGAGACAATTTGGGGGATGATGTTCTGGTTTTCAAACCAGCATCAAATGGTCTCTATTCAGTTAAAAAGGCTTACAACCTGCTTGCTGCTGAAAATTTGAGTGCAAATGATCATAAAACCCTTTGGCAATCGATTTGGCAAAAGGGAGGTGCAGTACCAAGAGTTAGGCTATTTGTTTGGAGACTATGTCAAAAATTAAAATGGCTATTGTTTTTGCTAGAGGGAGACTATCTGGCCTACCTCTAGAACCTCAAAGGGAGACTCAATCTGTGCTTCTTGCCTTCAGGAAGATGAGGATCCTATACATATGATTTTTTTATGTCCTTTTGCTAGAATGTGCTGGTATACTGGGCCTCTGCCCATTAAAACTGACAGTATAGCCTCCCAACCAGATATCAAGTCTGCTTTTCAAAGCCTTGCCACTAATCTCTCTGATGAGCAATTCACACTAGCACTGAACATTTGTTGGTCAATCTGGAGAAGTAGGAATGATATGGCATATAGAAGGGAGCAACCATCCTTTGCACAATTCACCTCGTACCTCAAACAAATCGCTCTTGAATCTGACCTGGCCTCTGCTCAAACCGTACCATCCTCTCAATCTGTTCAAGTTGCCCATCCTCTGGGACAGATAGATGAATCGGGTTTCACCTGTCAAGTAGATGGATCCTGGTATGACTCCTGGAATGGAGGTCTAGGCTTTGTTCTCAAAGAGGACAACACTCTAATTGCAGCAATGTCTCAAGGGACCTCTGCATGTTGCCCCCTCCATGCTGAAGCCATAGCCTTACTCACTGCAGTCCAGTACTCCCTCCAGCTTGGCATCTCCAGCTGTGTTTTTTATACAGATAATCAAACTCTGGCTGAGGCATGTATGGCACTGCAACCTCCTACAAAAATTGACTGGAGAGCTTTTAGTGAAGCCTTTGATGTGTGGAAGCTGTTGAAGCTATATAGAGGTCTGATATGCTGTCATGTAAGAAGAAGTCACATTGAGTTGGCTGACAACCTTGCAAAATCTGATATGCTGTCATGTAAGAAGAAGTCACATTGAGTTGGCTGACAACCTAGTTTTGGTTATGTGGTTATGGTCTATGGACCGTTTCTCAGGCATGCATTGTGGGCCCAGGCCTATATATTTTGCTGGAAATTTATATTTCATAGATGCCCAAGCAAGAATGGGAATTATTTTACATGCTTCCTTTTCTTTCAATAAACTAAAAGAGTAGAACAGGGGCAGCCGCTCCTCTCCGGAATTTCGAATTTTAGTGGTGATCTATTGATCTAATTAGGGTTAAATTTAGTGTTAAAATTAATTAAAATAAATTTCTTGAATTATAATTGGTAATTAGAATTATAAGTTAAAGTATCAAAAATTATAAGTCAGAGCATTGAAAAAATATAAGTTAAAATATTATTTTTTTATCGAGTACCCAATTAGTTAATTAGTTTAATTCAATAAGTTATTTAAACCCAATTCAATATTTTTTTTGCTATGGAAATCCTAGGTCCGCCCCTGCTTCTATCATTACTTAATTGAGAAAAGTGTTATGTCTAATATTCAACACAAAATTTGAATTTAATGAATATAAAAGTTATGTAGAATAAAATTTCTACCTCAAAATCAACTAGTAATTTTTGTAAGAACTCTAATTGAAGAAAATAATTTACTAAGAATTATTGAATACACTGATCTGTTTGATGACATGTCTCAGTCGATTCTGGTAACAACCACTTATTAACCCGTGACTTAGCAGTGGCCACCTGTTCATTACAAAATTTTGAGTTAATTCCTCTTAACTTGTGTCGGAAACAAAAAAAATACAACTTTCCGGTGAATGGTTAACCGGATATATTGTTTTGAGTCCGGAAATTCATTGATTGGAAATTTGTCACAAATTTGGTTATTGGATAACCAGATTGGGTTTTTTTCAAATTTCATTCAAACAATAAATAGATTCCGTAATTTTATATTTTTTTGGGTATTTATAAAAATTTCGGTATTTTACCAGTATTGTTTGACACTACTGGCATATATGTTTTTCCTTAACCAACTGTTAAGGTACTAAAATTATAAAAGATGTTAAATGCTATATATGTAAATATACCTCTTTGTGCCAGTCGAAATAATATCTAATGATTGATCGAACAAATGAAACTTCTTAATAACAAATTAAAATAATTGTATTTTTGAATTTAAATTGATCCAATAAATCTTGGAACTTCTGACAAGACAAAATTTTCCTACTAAATATATATTCAAATACTTGTTTCATGAGATTAGCTAGCTAGTACTCACAAGACAAAATTTCCATAGGATATTATCTAAATAATTATCGTCAAATCTCTTTGCTGAAATTCAATAAGATTCTTTATATTTAATCAAACCTTCAGTAAGATGTTAATTAATTTAAGAATCTATGACAATTTCTTTTTAACATAATCTCTTCAATAAAACCAATACTATATAGCCGCACAAAAGGATATACCGAAGTGGCCACATCCTATCAAAGTTTTCAGCTTGCTATCTTTTTTTTCTTTTTCTTTTTTGTGTTTCTGACTAAGACCAGGAAAAAAAAAATTGTTTTCTGATAATTTAATCAGGCAAAGTCGGTTGAGACTTTAGAGAATTTCCTTCCTGTTCTTCTCAATTCCCATAAGTGGCAATTAATAAATGTCAGCGAGATTGGTTCAAATCAGAAGATTAAAAATATATATGGAAATTTGTTCCAAACAATTTAGAAATGTTCTTGTTCAAAGTCTAATTATAGCCGTTTGATTTATATTAAGATTTGTACCCACAAACTTAAACCCAGTGTTGTAAATAACGGTATGCGCTCGTCGGACGGATAGGTTACCGTCAAGAGATTATTCGGGAATAATTGAGAATAATCGGGCATAATTAGAAATAATTAGCCGATTATTGGAGAAAACCTGTAAGGGCTTGATCACTGCCAACGACTAATTGGACGATTAATCAGCCTAAACGGATGATTTTTATAACGATGCTTAAAATTGTATAAAGTTTAAAGTAGGATTAAAGTGTCTAATTATTTTTGTTCTTCAATAATATCTCATATTTTTATTTTTATTTTTAAAGTCTAAAGAGTTGATTAAATGTACTTGAAGATCAAATTTTATATATTTTTTTTACTATTTTTTAAAATTGATACAGAAAATTAATTACGAACCATCCAAAAACAGGAACTTTGTAACTATCTAAAAATAAGTAAAAAGGTTTGAAAAAATATAAAATTTGATTTCCAAATATATTTAATATGAAGATCATGATGAGTAATTAGAACTGACTTTTGAATTTTGAAACCAAAAATAAAAATGTGAAATATAATTGAGACACTAAAACAAATAGATATTTAATTTTATTCTGAATTTTAATTATTTATATGAACTTTCACACAAATCAGACTATTTAGAGATCCGATCGATCCTGAACAAAACTTTTGGTCAAAGAAATCCACAAAAAGAAACAAAAAATGTCTTCGCATGCGCTAATAATTGTATCAGAGTTCAGAGATCAGATCGAGCATTAAATGCCACATATCTAATTCCGCTAATTAAATTGAGTATTCAGTGCCATGCACATGTACTAGCTAGGGGTGAAAACGGAGCGGATACTGATAAAATTATATCAGTATTTTTTTTTTGTATTTTTTGGATATAGATACAAATACAGAGTAGAAAGTTTTGTATTCATAGAAATTATAAAATTCGGATGTACATAAATAAAAAGTATATCGTTTGTATCAAATATAGTAAAATTAGACTCATAGATTTTTTATTGTCTTTTAAAAAACAGCACAAAAAATTTGCACAAAAAAAAAAAAGGATCGGACTCATTCCATAAAAGGATTGATTTTATGTGGCGCAAAATTATATGTATTTACGGATACAAAGGGTTTTGTGCCGTAGAAAATCAATTAGAAAATTTATGGATCGGACTCAACTCAATGATTCCGTAGAAAATTAATGGTTACAGATGATTTTGTGCTGCAGAAAATCAACCCCATTATGAATTGAAATAAAAAAATATTAAAGTTCATAACATTTATTCAATTATAGTGAATAATATAAATTTTCATAATATATATTAAAATATATGATATATATCTACTATTCGAATATGGATAATTGAAACGTAAAACTATATCAATATCCTTATTCATACAAATATTCAGATATTGGATATCTATTTCTTAGTACGGATTAAGATTTAATCATACTTATATTAATACCGTCATTAATTGAGATGACGAAGAATATTTTTTGAAGTGCCTATATACAATTAGACATGTAACAAGTACCAATTATAAATGCATATAAATATATAACCATAATAATACCCAAAAAAAAAAAATACCAACTTAATCATCTGACAAAATGGGCTTAATAATTGACATGCATGCATGCCTGTGTACCATGTAGCAATCTAAAAAGTTATCCGATAAACGGAACTCGCATTTCCTAAGATATATTTTTTAATAATAGCGGGTACCAGCCGATTTCATTGAGAATGAAACTATTTAACAGAAAACTGGTACCAAACAGCTGGTACCAGTCTCAAACAATACTTCCTTAATTTAGTTCATACAATAGAAATTAAATCTAAAAGAAGCATCCTGATGTATGATATCATGATATTGATATATACCAAACAAAAACAAAGAAACATATATACAGCAAGCATGAGATAGCTAGTAAACATCCCTACACGATCAAAAACTATATCAAAAATTGCTTAGTCTTAAACTTTTTGCATATCAGTCCCTGTATAAGTGTATATATATATATATTTTGTTTGAGTTATAGTTGTATGGTTGTTATATATATATGTTTGTATTTAACTATTTGTAGATTCTAGGTTATTTCTTTTGTAAGTGGTACCAGTCGTTTCAATATAAAATCGGTGGATATATATGTTCCACTCTTATTTTAAAAAAAAAAAGGATCTTCTCAAAAGAATTAAATAAAATTAAAACTTTGAAAGTAAATTATATATATGTTATTAGACAGAGGGACAGTCTCATCATAATTGGATTTAATATAGTCGATCTAATGATACATCAATCAAAGTCAAAGATATGATATATGATAAAATATACACAACAGATAGATCTCATCACATTTTATAGATACAATTAATATATGAATACTATAAATTATTTCTTTAATATTGAATTGTATTTTTCAATTTTATATCTTGAGGCCTCAGTTTTTGAAAATCTAGAAGCAGCCAGAAGAAAAGAAGCTATATATGAGCTACGGAAGCAGGCCGAGGGAACCAAGAAATGATACAAAGTCTAATTAAAGGCCCTTTTAATTTGTCATAGTTATGCGACAAGGCTTCCTAGAAACAGAAATGGCACATTTTCCCCAATGGCAAAAATTATTACAAAGATGGACACTGGTAAAAAATTGAAGACCACTTGGGGTGCATCACAGCCGTTTGATCGGATGGCATAGCTAGATTTGACATCTCTGTGGCCGGTAGATCGGATGGCATAGCTGAAAAATGCAAATAAGCAAGCTACACAGTCGTTTGATGCGCTACCAATAACCGATGATGCCATGAAAGTGGTGACAGAGAACCATGCAGGTGGACATGTAATGTTCCATTAACTATAAACTCGTAAACCATGAGAGGCTAGCTGATCCAGGTCCACGCAACACCCAAGGAGACGGATAAGATGCCGGTGATTGACTTGTGACAGAATACGCACCTCATTGAGAACTTGGTCCGTGGACTTGGTGTTCCCGAACTAAATTGGCACGTTAATTCCCTTGTAAGTTGTAAACCTCACCACTTCCACCAGCTCCCAGGAGATTATTGCACAAAAAATTGTTTGTGGCACGCTTCGTATAACTAATCGTTTAGCCATCCATCCCCCCAAATTCACATTTCCTCACGGTACCGGATTGAGTACAATTGAATCGGACGGTCCAAAATTAGAATTTTTAAGACTGCTCTTATGTCATCCCAAGCACAAATAATACTGCTCTTGCGTCATCCCAAGCAGGCACCGTCTGAGATTAAACCTGAGCCGTCCGTTTCAATTGTATTGAGTCAAGTACCTGGGAGGATACGGATCCCCCCACGTACCCCACCCCAACCAATTGCTTATGTATGCATGTAACTTAATAATTAGTAGTTGAAATTCGACTTTGTCATCGTAGAGACCTGGATTCAAATGCCGCAGTATATATTTTGTGTTTTAGCCCCCTCAATGTACATTTTCTAATTCTGCCCCTGTATATACTAATGCATACAGATAAAGTACAAAAAAGAAAACCATTTTTTCTTAAATGGCCCAATGCATTAAATACATAATCAGACTTAAAGGCTAAAGGATCCTTATTATTTATTTTGCGTTAAATTGGTTTCTGTTTTTTTAATTTTTATTTTTTAAATTCTGTTTTAATTTCTATTTTTTAATTTCTGTTTTTTAGATTTATTTATGTAAATGTTAGACTTATTTTTAAATAGGTTAGATTTATTTTTGTAAATGTTAGATTTATTTAAAAAAAAATAGATTAGATTTATTTTTAAAAATATGTTAAATAATTTATGTTTATTTTTTTGAATAGGTTTAAAAAATGTCAACTCCTCATTGCGACTCGGATGAAGATTTTATCTCGAGATTGTCGGCCTCACTTTTTGGCCCCGATATGCCACGATCTAATTATCCACAAAATTATCCACCTAATTATCTTAATAGTTAATCCTCCCAAATGCCACCACCTAATTATCCGCTAAATTATCCACAAGATTATCAAAGAAGGGACCGAATGCTCCAAACAAATTATCAATAAAAAATTTAAAAGTCTTAAAAGTCGAATTATAAACGCGTAATAATATTTATACAACACTGTTAAAAAAAGCAGAAAAAAAAGAAAAAAAAAAGCAGAAAAAAAAAACGAACCGGACCGCCCAGACCGACTACCCGAGCCATCCTGCCCCTCAAGGGAACAATGAGCACAGATATAGAGCGGGCAAGGCACGGTTTTTGAAAAAAAAAACCCGGGATGCCCGACCCGGAATACCCGTCTACCCGTGATACCCGTGCCCGATCTCTAACCGTGCCCGTGCCCGGGTTTGCCCTGCCCTCCCGACCCCTACTCAACAGCACAACTCTAGCCGTGGCTATAGGTAGGTTTAAACTTTATTTGTTTCACATATTTTATTTTATTTTTATAAAATTTACACATCAAACCTTAAATTTTACATATTCTTAAATATCAATTATGCATAGTATAAAATTTTGTGTATATATATTTCTTTGAAAACTAACAATTGTTAGTATTATATTATGTATTCTAATTGTCGTTATTTTTTGTTGAAGTGCTTTTTCTTTCATTAGGATATAATTTATTGCTATTACAAAATAATATTCCCAGTACTATTCAAATAAAAATGAAATTTTTTTGGTTTGCTAAAATCTTCCTCCTAAATAAAATATTTAGTCATCTTTAATAAAATAATATTTAATATTATTTAAATATTAAGGCACCTGATTTATACTATATAATAGGTTTATGCGCTTGTAAATTGATTGTAGAGTAGACAATTAGAGTTATAAATATTGTTAGCTCTGTTTTGACTCATTAAGCTTTTTGTCACCGTTGTCGGGATAGTATAAAAAATCTTATGAATTTTTACATTATCATTAAGGTGTCTAATTTACCAATTGAATCTAGGTCTTTAGTCCTACAAAAACCGATTTTTATTTTCTATTTTTTATTTTCAGCATTATGAAAAAAAAAAGTTCTACAATATAGATTAAACATATATAACATGTAGACCGAATTTAAAGTATATAGATCAAATAGCTAGGAGAGGTTGTAATTTGTTTAGTCCAAATCTACTTGAGAGTTTATATATGTATGTATATATTAAAACATAGTTCATATGCAATTTTTAAAGTTATATTCAAGTACTAATGGTTAATAAATATTTTTTACATAAAAAACTAATCAGTAATTACAAAAAAAATGTCAATAGAATATTAAATGTATGCTTGTAGTCTGGCTATTAGAATTCTACTTTATGGTTAAAAAGACACGAGTTCCAACAACTACACAAATTTGTATTTTACATTTCAGCCCTCTCAATTTAAATTTTCTAGTTTGAGCCCTGTATTGAAGTTTAGATTTTAATTTGCACGTATTTCTAATATTTAAAGACAATATCTTCCATGTCAAAGGGTAAAAGGAAGTAGGTTTTAAACTCAGATTGAGAGTGTTTTATGAATACTTACAGAGTCAATTAGTGTTGATTTGACTCCGCAATTGTACTTTTTATTTTATGTTTAATGCATTAGGCCTACCGAATGATATCAGTCAATAATGCAATTCTGCAACTTCTAACCTCATTATATATCCTCATGATAATCTAACCTAATTGATCACCTCAGCTTGACTATAATTGCACTGCAGCTCCTCTTTGGCAATTTTGCACTTCTTTCCTTTGAACTTGGTGAAAAAATGCAGCCTTGAACTTTTCCAGCTGCAGTTTGAGCACTGTTCCAATTGATCATCACCTGTCAATGAAGGAAATTAGGAAAACATTAAGAGCCCTCAAAGAGAGGTCAAGTGGTATTATCATATTCATTCAACAACAGAGGTCAAGATCTCAACAAGAGTATCAAAGATCAAGTGGTAATTTATTTATAGGGAAAATTGGTTATTTGCCACTCCAAAACCTTAAAATTTGAAAAATGACACTCCGAAATTAGAAATTATCCTAATGCCACTCTAATCTTAGTTAACTTTTAATTTTGCCACAAATAATAATTAATGACTAAAATACCCTCCCATCACTCTGAACTTAGTTGAAATTTTGTGGCACAGTAGCTAGCCCCTGACGCCTTCTGCTACTAGACTTGGTACTAGCCGTAATTCTTATCTCACAATGAAATAAACCACAAACATAAGAAACCATAGTACAAGATGGTTTGTAAAACCCATAGCACCGAAAATTCTGTGCTATCATTCTGTTTTCTCATACAATTCTAACATCAATTGGACCCCATTCTTCTTTTCTCTGACTCGCAGCTCTATCTCTGAATTTGGAAACAGAAGGGATATTGGAGCGATATCGAATCTCACAGTAACTTCCTCACGCTAACTGACAGAGAGAGATAGATAATTGCAATATATAGAGGATTAGAGCTATAGCTTCAATTCCTATTACAATCAGTTTTGTCTCTAACCAACTCTAACTATCTAGAATCTCTAATTGCCTAGTTGTTGTTACTGTTACACCAGTACCAGTATCTTCAATATAACCAACCTCATATTCAAATGCTCAATTGAGGTCCGATTAACTAATGTAAGAATTCGTAGAGAGGCTATGGGGGATGTGATGGACTCTGCAGGTGTGCCCCATTTCAGCGGGCTCCGACTGGATGCCCTTCGTCTCTCCTCTCCTACCCCTTCTTCTCCTTCCTCCACCAAGGGCGCTTCCTACTCCGGCTCTCCCTACAACCTCTCCTCTCCAGTTGCCACTTCTAAGCAGCCCTTTGACATCGGTACGTAGAAGAAAAGATAGACGAAGAGGGTATTTTAGTCATTAATTATTATTTGTGGCAAAATTAAAAATTAACTAGGTTTAGAGTGGCATTAAGATGATTTCTAATTTCAGGGTGGCATTTTTCAAATTTTAAGGTTTTGGAGTGGCAAATAACTAATTTTCCCATTTTTATATGATTTAAACTGATTAGCAACAGCAACAAGGTTTTGAGTGGCATACCCCAAAAGAAATTGGTGCAACTGTGCAACCAAGTAACAAATACTATGAAACAACCCTGATGAAAGTATGGTTTAACAAGCAAACGTTTCCTCAACCGTACGTAATACTAATTTTATCACAGAATAATCAGCCCAAACGACCTGATGTCACAGAAATGAGTCCCATGAAACTTTATACAACGCCAAAATCTAGGATTGAAACCCAACCATCCAGAAACAAAGTCAATGCAATCAATTTACATTTCATCAGAAAAAAAAACATAGTCGATCTATAGGCCTGCGCATCCATACTTACTGGCAAAACACATCTGAAATTGCACTTAGTCCCCATTTTCAGTTAAAAAATTTTCAGGTTAGAGAGTTGACATCTAACCCCCTCTCATTAAAAATTGATCTTGTATCATCTGGCACAGCCGTACAGGTATTGTACCAGACTACCAGTATGGTTACAAATGCAGTCTAATTCAAGACTGAACTTGGAAAATTCACCTTCTTATTCTTATCCATGCAAAGATGACAACAGATCAGTCAGAGAACCCAAACAAGCTGCCCCAACTGGTACCAAATGTCGAAGATACACTAGTGGTACAAAAACCAAAGCAGGTACCACCCACCTGCACCACTTCAAAAAAGGAAATTAAAAAAAAAAAAAAAGAGCAAAACTAAAGAAAAGCTAAACATAAATTTGGCCACCAACATCAGACACCTCAACAGGGAATTTAAGAAAACTAGTCCCTGATAGAATGTAACTTGTCAGAAATGCAGTTTGGATGCCTTGTAAATTTTGTCCATGTCCTTTGAAACCGTAAGTTTTGCTTTTTATCTAGAAAAAATCCATGTTTTCTGCTGTTTAGGCTTAGTTATTTCAGTTCTTTTCTTGGAAACTTTTTGTTATCTTTTTTTTTTTTTTTTTTAATTTGAATTGCTATTAATCTAAGTAACACTTGTAAATGTGGTAGCTGCTGCAACTGGCTTGACCTAACTGAATCTCACATCAAATTAATTATATCAGAACCAATTAACAATTAAAATCAAACAAATCATTATGCTCGTAACTAATGCAGTACAAAACAGGATTATTGATTAAATAAGATAATTTAAGCTCAACTGCAATTAGCCCTTCTTTCATATTGCACATTGAATTAATTTGTTTAGAAATGAGAATTAAGTTTGCCAGGAGTTGTATACCAAATAAAATAATATTTCAAAATATATTAAAGAAAGACAGAATTATACTCTGCACAAAGGAATATATGAAGCCACCTTGTCTTGATCCTGACACTTTCGGACAACTCTGAGCTTGTATCACTGTACTATCATCAAAAGTTTGTGTTTGCTACATCACTCGGCTATTGGCCCCATGATGTGGCTTCATATAGTCACTACATTTGCAATTTATTTTCATGTCAAATCCCACAAATAAATTTAGGAATTATTTTTTCTTATATCCAAATGGTGTAGGATAATTACCGATTGCTGTTGAATTAATATTTCTAAATCTAGGTGGGCAGCAATATCAGCCTGTCTCTATTCCACCAAAAAATAAATCCTACAAATATCATTGTAAAACTAAAAAAAAAAAAAAATTACAAGTACAAATCTCAAAATTGGAATCTCTACTGCGATTAGCCCTTTGTTCTGAGCACAAATTGAACTAGTTGAGAAATCAGAATAACCGTATGCAGAGCATTCGGGCAAACAAATTACAATGATTCCCAAGTTACAAGCGAAATATATATCATAATTTCCAAAAAAACATGTGTGTATGTGTGTGTGTGTGGGTGGGTCTTATTGGCATATACGCTCTAATACTGGATTTGGATTCACGAAAGTTTGTCCTATATTTATAATATTTATAATATTCTATGTGAGAAGATTTCTCTGTCTTACTCTATGAAATATGAGAAAATGAGAAAATGAGAAATTATATAGCAAGTAGATAACGTACCTTTCAAATGAAGATATCTTTAGGACTGCACAAACAAATAAGGGATTTTGAATGATGAAATCAACCGATCGAGTTAGATCTCAATTATTTACAAATTGTATATCAAAGATTAACTGTGAGTACTTGCTGTGCTTTCGGATATCCATTTTTCCAAGAGGGGACACCCAATGATAGTGAAATTATCAAGACTCCTTAATCGCTGTGATAGGCCTTCTGGAAGGATCCTTATTTTGGGGCAGCACCATATTTTAAGATCCTTGAGCGCTTCAAACCCTTGCATCCCTTCTGGCAGAGATGCTAGGTTGATGCAATTATCAATATAGAGCGTTTCAAGAGCAATGAGGCATCCTATGCTTGATGGAAAGGAGTTCAAACTTTCTAATAAATAAATTTTTAGCTCTTTGAGAGCCACCAGACTACCTAACAATTCTGGTAAGCATTCAAGCTTTGGGCAATCACTAATTTTCAATTTCTCAAGGGATCTCGGGAGTTTGGGAATTTCAGCCATCTTCGGGCAATTATCAATTGTAAAATCTTTAAGTTTGGGTAATAGGGCATGCCTTGTTGCTGTCTCTGACAGTGGCTCCGATGATGATCCAAGAAAGTTTTTGCATCTACTCACATCCATATCTCGTAGGTAAATGAGATTACTGAGCTCTTCCTCTGGCCAAGAGGTAAAACCGTCACAATCATTGATCTTAAGAACTTCAACAAATCTGAAGCACTTCCAAACCCATAGGGGTGAATTTGATGAAATAGGTGAGAACCAAAAGTTGCATGAAGATATCCTTAGTTCAAGAAGAGCTGTTGTATTAACATCAACACTCAACTCCTCACTTTCACTTCCAATTGTTGGTGGTATGATGTGGTTGAATCCACGGATACGTAAATTCTTGAGAGACACCCAAGGTTTAAAAGAGAGATTTTCACCACTGCCTTTCAGATAAAGTCTCTGGATAGTTGTTATTCTAGTTGTAAGGCTCGGCAGGGTCTTGTTTCCTCGAACTTCCATTGTTTTCAGTAAAGGGGTGACAGGTATGGCACTTAGCTTGGGACATTCCACGATCGACAGATAACTTAGCACAGGAAAAATTAGCAGTGACTTATCTCCAATATCCCCTTCATACCAGCAATCCAAATTTTCCATTTCATGTAAATGGAAGGATTTCAGTGAAGGAAAAGTTATGTCTGAAACTTCACTACCTTCACCACAACAGAGTTGCCTCAAATTATCCATAGATTTTATGTGCAAGACTTGGAGAAGAGGTAGCCTATGTAATAGTGGTAAATTGGTGCACCTTCTACATTCAATTATATATAGCTCAACTAGGTTTTCCAGTATATGACACTCTGTCATCCAGATGGGAAACTTATCACCTATATATCCGTTGATTTCTAGAGCCTTTAACTTACTACAAGGTTTAAGAGCATCTAGCATGTCGAAAGGATCAACTACAATTGTCTTTGAACCATTAGATTTAGCACATCCAGCACATCTATAACTGTTATGCTTACGCATTCCCCAACAAAGAGTCAAACGATCCAAATTTTGTTTAGATGCCATATTTGCCTCTTTTGCATCTCTAACATCACTAATTTCCCTTAGATTATACACCTCTAGTCGGCCTCCTAGATTTAAGGTATTGAGCTCCCCAATTTTATTTCCTTCACCAATGCCTACTATGTAATATGATAGTGTCTGTAAAAATTTTAGCTCTCCCAACCTTGGTGGCATGCACTGCAATTGAGAGTCACCTTCAATGTAGAGATGTCGAAGGCTCGTCATATATCTCATTCCTTTAGGCAGTTCGGAAAGACAAAAACAATCCTGGAGCCTAAAAGTTTGCAAAAGATAGAGCGTGGTAATTGCATCCGGTAATGTTTCCATATATGTGCAGGAAAGATTAAGATATCTTAGGTGCTTTAACTTTCCAAAGGGTATTTGACTGTATGCAGGACGGTCTAATACTCTCAAGGAGTTGGATTTTGAAACTTTAATTTTCTCCCTTGTGTTGTGCAACAGGAAAATGAGACTACGGGCAACAGGAAAGCATTCAATGGCTTCATGAACATCCACATGAGGACATTCCCATGAGATATGTCTCACATTGCATTGTGGTGTATTATGAATTTGTGATGATCCTTGCAACAAAAGACATTCATCTCTCATCATGGATTGAGCAAGGTCGTGCATAAGATCGTGCATTTTGCACGTGGTCTTATTAGGTTCATATTGTGTACCTAAAACTTGCTTAACATCTTGGAAGAAGGACCTCCAAGCCAACTCGTCGAAAATATCACTACCCATCATTTCCAGGTTGCCCGGCCTTTCAGATGGAATAAATCCATTGGCCATCCAATACTGCACCAATTTTTCTTTTTCCATCACAAAATCCTTTGGAAAAACCGCACAGAAGGCAAAACATTGTTTCATGTATGAAGGCAAGTGGTCGTAGCTTAGCCTCAGTATGGGCAAAACCTCATTATTAGCATGCTTATGTTTCCATGTTGTGCTTTGTTCGAGTACTGCTGACCACTCACGTACATCATGCTTATTACTCATTAAGCCACCGAGTGTTTTAATGGCTAGCGGTAGTCCCCCACAATTTTTCACCAAGTTCTTGCCAATCTTAACCAGCTCAGGTCGCTCCTTTATGATCCCCTTTGTGAATGCCCTCTTGTGAAACAGGTTCCACGAATCCTCCTCACCTAAGCATCCCAAACTGTTACTCTGTACCGTGCCCATTATAGATGCCACTCTAACGTCCCTTGTGGTTACTAGTACGGTGCTCCCTAAATCACCGCAGTTCAAAAGAACTCTCAGTTGTTCCCACTTATCCTGTTTATCATTCCAAACATCATCCAATACAAGAAGATATCGTTGTCCGCTTATCTCCTTACGTAAACGATTCTGGAGCAGCTGCATGTTGTCACAGGGAACTTTGGAGTCTTCATTAATCACAGTATCGATGATCAATTTAATGAGATGGGGAACTCGAAATTCCTCAGAAACACAAACCCAGATGAGTAATTTGAAGTGTTTTTCTACCCGAGGATCATTATAGACCATCTGAGCAAGGGTGGTTTTTCCGAGCCCCCCCATGCCAACAATTGGTAAGACTGTGAGATTATTAGTCGGACTCGCCTCAGTTAATAGTTTCACCAATTCTTCCTTATCTTCCCCCCTCCCTACAACCTCCGACTCATCTACATAAGAATGGGTTGTGTCACGATTAACAACTGGCTGATCTTGCCGGCCTTGAACAAACTTAAACCTCTTCATCTCAGTGACAAGATCATCAATTCTCCCCACAACATCCTTCAACTTTTTACTCATCCTTAACCGAAACAGACCTGGAAACCGAACAATTCTCTTGCCTGCCTTGTGCCCGCGTTTGACAGCATCCTGACGTAGCTCCTCGTAATGGAACTCATCAAGAACATCATCTGCATCATAGGCAGCTGATTTTAGGTTGGCCAGCCAGGATTTCACGGCCGGTTTAGCTTGTCGTGAAGCTTGTTCCTCGGCATCGGTAAGTACGTCCTGGACAGCAAGCAGCTTGTCGTGAAGCTTCTTGCACTGGTCATCAATGCCCCACATCATGCCGACATGCTGAGCCAGTAAATCTGCTGATTTCCCCATCAGGATTGGGATCAGAGCTGATAGCACCAGGTCCACCATTGCTGATTTGAAAATTGGAAGTTAAAAACTTCAACGATAATAAAGAAGAAGATAGAGAGTTTAGAAAAGAGATATGGGTCGGAGAACTGTAAATTTTGTGATTCACAGTTCCATTCAAGCGTGGAGGCAAGATCCACAGTTAAGAATTAATTTTTATTATATCTTTGTATTGTAAACACGTACCAAAATAGTGATTGAGAGAACAGATTGAGAATGAAGATAGCAAAATGCAGATGAGTAATAAGCAAAAGTGCTTGACGAAAATATCTGTGATGTTAATAAGCAAGAGAAATAAGAAATAGAGATTTGGAAAATATAAACACGTACTCTACGGCAAGAGATCAGAGAGAGATTGCAATATAGATTGAATAGAGATAGCTGGGGATTGAATTTGGTTGTGTAAAAGGTGAATAGAACGCACTAGTTTAGATCTTGACTTAAAAATCTCAAGTCTTCTGCATTATTGTAGAATGACAGATGCTATGTTGGCATTCACAGAGTTACAAACCCTGCTGGATATCAATACAAAACAAGTAGTTGCTTGGTAGCTGGTACTTGGTAAAGGCAAAGTGGATTTGTCAGTGACCCGCCACATTGTAAATAATGCTGTATTGGATTTTGAAAGAAACGACTTGTTTTGTGTTCATATTTGTAACTCTGTGAATGCCACATATGATGTTTTGATATGGATGATACCAGTCGTTTCAATGTAAAATCGGTGGATATGTTCCACTCTTATTGAAAAAAAAGGAACTCCACAAAATAATTAAATAAAATTTAAACTTTGAAAGTAAATTATATATATGTTATTAGATAGAGGGACAATCTCATAATTGGATTTAATATAGTCTAATGGAGTAGAACTAGGATGTTCTTAAACTCACCAAAGTGTTTGATGAGTTTAACTTCAAAATCCATCAAATTGAATTTAAATGACAAATCCGAATCGTTGAAATTCGTCTACCTTATAAGTGATGCGTTTACATGTGAAAATTTTAAACATTCGAATTAATTTAATATAAAGTCAAGCAGTCAAAAAACGTTCAAAAAATGAATGCACTAAAATTAATTTATTAACCTTCTAATTTTGACCGATTGACTTTATACTAAATTAATTCGAATGTTTAAAATTTTCACATGTAGACTCATCACTCGTAAGGTACGCGGGTTTCAACGGTTCAGATTTGTCATTTGAAACCAATTTGATAGATTTTGGAGTTAAGCTCACCAAACACTTTGGTGAACTTAAGAACACCCTAGTTCTACTCTAGTCTAATGATACATCAAAGTCAAAGATATGATATATGATAAAATATACACAACAGAACTCATCATATTTTATATATACAATTAATATATGAATAATATAAATTATTTCTTTAATATTGAATTTTATTTTTGATTTTATATTAAAAATAATTAAATTTGTCAAAATAAAAATCTGTCTTGAGTGATCTTTATTATAATTGTCTAAAAGCCATTCCCAACTTGAAAGAGAGAGTTCTGACAAAATTTTAATACTTGTATCCACAAATAGATAACATTCTGTGCCGAACATAACCCTATAAAAATAGAGATTAGAGAGGGGAAAAAAAAAGGAGAAAGGGATATCCAAAGTTAACATGTTGAGCCTCAGTTTTTGAACATCTAGAGGCAGCGAGAAGAAAGAAGCTATATATGAGCTACGGAAGCAGGCCGAGGGAACCAAGAAATGATGCAAAGTCTAATTAAAGGCCTTTTTAACTTGTCATAGTTCTGCGACAAGGCTTTCTAGAAACAGAAATGCCACATTTTCCACAATGGCAAAAATTATTACAAAGATGAGCACTGGTAAAAAACATTGAATGGCTGTTGTAGGAAGAGGAAAGAAGGGAAGGTGAAAAATAGAAGGGAATGAAATAGAATAAAAAGAAAAATTAACATATTTAACATCTTCGCGTTTGATGATTAATGAGACAAAGTAAATTTAAATTTTCTTTCCCTCTTATTTTTTGGTTAGTTGATTGATTAAAATTTAGAAGGTTAATGAAAAATTTGGTGATTATTGTAGGTTTGTGACAAAAAACTTGTATGAGAATTATATAGGTAAGATATAGAGTTGAACATTTATGTTACTTTTTTCTAAAAATATTTGCAATAAAATTTATTTCCATCCATTACACTCCAAATTAAAAGGAAAACCAATTTTATTAATTACAATGATATAAGGTTAAACCTTTATCTCCTATACTCTTCACATCTTACATAATTTTGTTAACCAAACACAATTCGACAGTAAATTTTATTCTCTTTTCATTCCCTTCCTTCCTCTACATACTCTCCATCCAAATAAGGTGCTAGGATGGAGAGTAGAGGAAGAGAGAGAATTAAACTAAAAAAAAGTAAGCTCTATCCATTAGACTACAAGTAAATATGTAATATTTTATAAGGAGAGCTAGGCTATATAAAAAATTACACAAAAATAAAATTCAATTCAATTTCAATATACATAACTAAAATTTTAAAATCATAGGTTAGTTTAGCAATCGTACAGGTGAATGTAGATCTGCCTCTGCGAGGCTTATATATATATAACAAAAAAAAAAGTTTAATAACAAAAAAAAAACAATGTCTTTATAACTTGAACTGAGCTACGGTGCTATGGGTTGACACAAAAATGTATTCATGACTCATGAGACAATGTCTTTATCATAATTCGAATCAATATACGCGCATATTTCCCACCAAAATGGTACACCAAATATCAATATCTTTAGCTAAATACTTGATGAAAATTTGCAATCTAGGATGTTTCTTTTGTTATACATTGAACCAGATAGAGCATAGATTCGGACTTATATTTCCATACAACCCAATAAGATTTAATTAATTAATTCATATTTCATTTTTATAAAATTAACTATGTTATTAACTTAGGGTCAAAATATTCTGACATAAATAAGATTTTTTTAAAAATTGATCGGTATGAATTTTACAAGTATTTTCTAGTAGAAATTTGCTCGTGCGCGTAACCCAATATTTTGGATTATGCTAGTCAGTTTGCAGCGTAAATACCTTAAAAATAATATATTAAGTAGTTGACTTTCTGATGTTTATCTTGAGGAAGGAAATTTCCTTTTTCCTTGGAGACCAAATTTCTAAGGGAAATTTTCACGTTTCCTTCTATTGTGACAAGTAACTCATATTCATCACCTCTATATATATATATGTGCCCCAAGTAACCAAGCTCATGACTCAAATATCAAAGAGAAAGGTAAAAGAAAAAGAGAGAGAGAGAGAGAGGCAAACAAGAAGAAGTGGCATTAATCGTTACGTGGCAAAGAGAGAGAAAGAGATGGAGAAGAAGTGCCTCATCAGTGATATATGCAATGGAGAAAGACTCTTTACGCATAACTGTCGATGCCTCCATTTGTGAGTTTATTTTTTTATTCTTCTTTATATTGTTGATGTCCATTATGTTATTTGTCCTTGGAAACCGATCAATTAGAAGCCTGAACATTTTTCTTACACATACTACGTATTTTACACGAGTACTTTATCAATTTAAAATAAGTTTTAATTGAAAAGTTAATAAATTGGATAAATTTGTGAGTTTTTGAAATTTCAAATGGTGAATAGAATATTATTAATTTTAAGGGGGAAATACATAATTTTGAGGTTCCTCCTTTTTCTGTTCTTTAATTATATTGTTGGTGTTCATAGATATAATAAACATGCCAAAAACTGATGTCATGATTTTCTTTCAATTTATGAAAATGCAATAACTGCCTTAATGATTTTGCTAATAGGAGAGAGAATGCTCATGTCTGGGAAGAAGAAATAAATGAATTTGAAACAGAGGAGAGGGAGGAAAGTGACAGTGACAGTGAAGAGAACAAAATATATGATATATGGGTGCAAGGAGAGCGCTTGGTGGTGTCAGAGGAGGTCAGAGATGCTCTTTTCAAAACAGCTGAGTCGTTGCTGTCGGAATGTGTTTGGTCTGCCAATGATGATTTCAACCCGGAATTGCATGAGGCTCTGATTTGAGGCTCTGTTACAAGCATGTAGAAGAAGAGTGATACTGTCATGTCATTGTATTGATGAGTTGCTTTGATTCTCAGTCGTGTTTGATTTGTTTGATTCTTGTGTGAAGGTTTCAATGATCTTTGTAAATTCATGTCAAAAAAAAAATTTGTAATATATCTAAAATGATTTGAGCATGTTGTGTTATAACAGATTACAACCTTAACATAGATTTAGTTCTATAATTTCCTTTCATGAAAAACAGTATCACAGAAACAGAAGAATTAAAACTAAAAGTGAGAGCTATTTGCAACACTTCAATAGCAAAAGGGAATGAATAGTTTCATGCTCTCTTTCTCTCTCTCTCTCTTGTTTCTCGAGTATGTACTCACGAAATAATAAACAAATGAACAAATATAAATAAAAAAAAATATACCGATTTTGTAGGGGAAAGGAGAAAAGACCCCAATTGAAGTGTCCCAGTCCCAGTAAAGGACTGAAAAGAAAAAGAAAGAAATAGAAAAAGTTGCTCCTCTTGCTATAAAAAATTCTCTCTACTTCCCATTTCCTATTTTCCTTGCAACTGTTCTTTAATATTGTATTTTACTTTTGATTTTATATTAAAAATTATTAAATTTGTCAAAATAAAAATCTGTCTTGAGTGATCTTCATTATAATTGTCTAAGAGGAATCCCCAACTTGAAAGAGAGAGTTCTAACAAAATGTTAATACTTCCATGTATCCACACAACTAGATAACATTCTGTGTCAAAAATAACTCTATAAAAATAGAGATCAGAGGGGGAAAAAAAGGAGAAAGGGAAATTCAAAGTTAACATCTTGATGCCTCAGTTTTTGAACATCTATTGGCAGCGACAAGAAAAGAAGCTATAAATGAGCTACGGAAGCAGGCCGAGGGAACCAAGAAATGATGCAAAGTCTAATTAAAGGCCTTTTTAACTTGTCATAGTTCTGCGTGAAGGCTTTCTAGAAACATAAATGCCACATTTTCCCCAATGTCAAAAATTATTAGAAAGATGGACACTGGGTAAAAAAAATTGAATGGCTGTTGTAGGCAGAGGAAAGAAGGGAAGGTAAAGAATAGAAGGGAATGAAATAGAATAAAAAGGAAGATTAACATATTTAACATTTTCGTGTTTGATGATTAATGAGAGAAAATAAATTTAAATTTTCTTTCCGTCTTATTTTTTGGTTGGTTGGTTGATTAAAATTTTCTGAATTTTTTTACTATTTATTAAGTCATTTTGAAAATCACTAATCCAACGGTAGTTTAACAAAACAGTAAAATCAGAAGTCACCGTTGGATTAGTTGTTTTCAAAGTGGCTTAATAAATAGTAAACAAATTCAGAAAAATATAAAATTTGGTCTCCAAGCACAATTTAATATGGAGAACAACTTGAATGGTTCGGATCGATGTTTTGAACTTTAAAAATTGAAAAACGAATTAGTAGCACCAAAGCTCAGGAACTGCCACTTTGATCTTAGCCAACCTCTATATATATATAACAAAAAAAAACAAATAGTTTAATAACCAAAAAAACAATGGCTTTATGTCTTTACTAGCATTGTACCCGTGCGTTGCAATGAAAACAGATTATTTCATTATAAAATATTATAAAATGAAGAAGATCAAGTGTTTCATTATTTCATTATTTGCGTGACCTTTTTGAAAATCAACCGTTCAAATATGTGCTGCAAAAATCTCAAAGCAATAATAATACTGATACGATACGGATACGGCGATACGGCAATTTTTAAAAATGAAGGATACGATAGGGTTATTAATATGAGGAGGGATCAAGTTACAATATTTTTTGAGTTATAAAAAGTTACAACAAGCATTATTTAATATTTTCAAAGTCCAAATCGTCGATCCAAACCGTTAGATGTGATCTCTACAATAAAATGTGCTTGGAGACCAAATTTTATATTTTTTGGAAATTTTTTACTATTTATTAAGATGGGTACAAAATTCAATAGTATGAATTTGACTAGTTTTTGTACCCACCTTAATAAATAGTAAAAAAATTCCAAAAAATGTAAAATTTGGTCTCCAAGCACATTTTATTGTGGAGATCACATCTAACGGTTTGGATCGACGATTTAAACTTAAAAAATGTAAATAATGCTTGTTGTAACTCAAAAAATGTTGTAACTTGATCCCTCCTCTATTAATATATATATATATATATATATATATATATATATATATATATATAGAGTAAGGCTGGGGTGCTATGGATAGCATAGAGGCCTCTATGCTACGGCTCAATATTCAAGTTTTCAAAATCCAAACGGTCAATCCGAACCGTTCATCTTATTTTCCATATTAATATCTGCTTGGAGACCAAATTTTATAATTTTCTGAATTTTTTTACTATTTATTAAGCCACTTTGAAAATCGCTAATCCAACGGTTTTACTGTTTTGTGCAGCCACCGTTAGATCAACAATTTTGTAAAATACTTAATAAATAGTAAAAAAATTCAGAAAAATGTAAAATTTGGTCTCCAAGCAAATATTAATATGGAGAATAAGATGAACGGTTCGGATCGACCGTTTGGATTTTGAAAACTTGAATATTGAGCCGTAGCATAGAGGCCTCTATGATATCCATAGCACCCCAGCCTTACTCTCTCTCTCTCTATATATATATATATATATATTATTTTATATATGATATTTATATAATTATAATTTAAATCAAATTTGTAGAGAAAAATAGTTAAATACTATATTTATCTACAATATAACATATGTGAACTCTAGTGTAGTGGTAAGAATTTTGACACCAACAGAACTCAACTGGGTTCAAATCTCGCCTTTAGCAGGCGCCGTGGATAGTTCAGATGTGTATATTTGACACAAAAATGTATTCATGACTCATGAGAGTCTTTATCATAATTCGAATCAATATATTCGCGCATATTTCACACCAAAATAGTATACCAAATACCAATATCTTTATCTAAATACTTGATGAAAATTTGCAATCTAGGATGTTTCCTTTGTTATGTTTTTCTCTGTTTTTTTCTTTCTTATTTTTCTGTAAAACATGACATCACATGCAAATTTTTAAAATAGAATTTGAAACAAAAATGCAAATAATCATATGCTTCATCACATGCAAATTTAAAATTCAACAGTTGAAGTTTCATACGACCAATTTTAAAATTTAATGGGAACTAAATCTTCCATATATATAATTTGGCATCCTTTATCCTTAATTAGACATTCTTGACGAGTTGCAAGTTTTCATAGCCGTTTTTTTTTAAATCTTTACCATTATATAAAATAAAAATTCTAAAGCACCAAATTGAGCAAAATTCAAAATATAGTACAAACGCATTTTGGGATGTGTTATTCTCCTAAGGGAAATGCAACCCAAATTGTGTTTTCTCTAAGAGAAATGCATGATGTGCTTCATTTATTGACATTTTTTTTTGTAATTACTGATTGTTTTTTATGTAAAAAAATTATATATTAACCATTAGTAGTTGAATATAGCTTTAAATATTATTGCATACGAAGTAATTAAAAGAAAATTCAACAATGTTTATGAAGTAATTTGATGCAATACAACAAACATGTAACAAATACGATTTAAATTTGATTTGCATGCTCTATAATTAAACAGTGTTACAATTAATTAATATACACATAATTAAGTATACTCCAAGTAGATTTGGATATACAAATGACAACATAATTACATACTCAAGAATGTCAAATTTTAAATAGGCATAATTTTTTATTAAAAAATTTGAATTAGTTTGTATATATAATTTTAATTCGGTCTACATTTAATATATGTTTTATCTATAATTTAATCTACCAAAATCCTATGACATATTCATAAAATTTAATCTACTGAAAACAATGCCAATAAGATAAACTCATTTTCTTAACATGTGTTATGTTTTGAGAATTTTTGTTCTGAATTTAATTATTTTTTCATAATGCTTAGACTTTGTTCTGCTACACAAAATTTCAATTCTGTCATTTTTCAACCATGTAGATAATTCCTAGTAACCAATCATTCTCTAGTTCTTGATTAAAAAGCATGAGAAGAGTAATAGATGTACATTATATTTCAATTATAATTCAATCAATTAGTCATATATGAATTCGAGTGAGTCTATGGTACTATGCATATTACGATTTGGCACCGTGCTACGGCTCTATATTTGAATTTTCAAATCCTAACGGTCGATCTGAGCCGTTCATCTTCTTCTCGATATTAATATATGTTTGAAGACCAAATTTTATATTTTTTGAAATTTTTTTACTATTTTTTTAGATATTTAGAAAATCACTTGATCTGAAAATTGTGGACCATCAAAAAACAGTGATTTTCAATAAATCTAAAAAAATAGTAAAAAAATTTCAAAAAATATAAAATTTGATCTCGAAACACATATTAATATGAAGAACAAGATGAACGGTTCGGATCAACCGTTAGGATTTGAAAACTCGAATATAGAGCCGTAGCACGGTCCCAAATCGTAATATGCATAGTACTGTAGACTCACTCTATGAATTCACAATTCATAATTCATATATAAAATTAATTTAAGGATAAATAGATTTTACCAACTAGATGCGCATCGTAGAATTTGAGTCCTAGTATCAATCTTTTTATTTGTCGATCTCGTGTAGGATTCATATGATATTAATGGCAATCATGTCTCTATCTGTATTCACACAAAGGTCATGTTTGGTTGTGGACTAAGAGGTGGAATAAATCTTTTATTCCACGCTTAAGGAACCAAACGATAAGTAAATAAATCTTTCATTGAATATTGCTGTTTTTTATGGTCCAGATTTGTCTGAAAAATAGCGATTTTCAATAAATCTAAAAAAATAGTAAAAAATTTCCAAAAAATGTAAAATTTGGTCTCCAAGCACATATTAATATGGAGAACAAGATGAACGGTTCGGATCGACCGTTTGGATTTTGAAAAATCAAATTTGGACCGTAAGCACTTCGGCCGAAGTGCTTACGAATGCATATTAGTCACTCTCTAATTAGCGTATCATATCCTATATTTTTGAAAATTATCATATCGTTGTATCCGTATCCGCATCCATCCGGCACAGACGTCAACTGACAATCCCCTTGTGTCTTTCTATTTCTGTCTCTTGGTTTCTGAATTGATGTGAAATCTAATGAAATGAAATAAACAAAAATCTGAATTATTGTTGCATATTTATAATCAATATGCACCAGTTCGTTCGAGTTTATTATTGACAAATTCAGTTGAGTCTCTTCATAAATCCTTATTCATATACATTAGATATATAGAGCATAAATTCAAACTCATATTTCCATACAACTCAATAAGATTTAATTAATATTTAATTGCTATAAATTAACTAAGTTATTAACTTATGGTCAAAATATTCTGACATAAATAAGATTTTTTTACAAATTGATCGGTACGAATTTTACAAGTATTTGCTAGTATAAATTTGCTCGTGCGCGTAACCCAATATTTTAGATTATGCTAGTCAGTTTGCAGCGTAAATACCTTAAAAATAATATATTAAGAAGTTGACTTTCTGATGTTTATCTTGAGGAAGGAAATTTCCTTTTTCCTTGGAGACCAAATTTCCAAGGGAAAGTATCCCATCTTATTTTCATGTTTCCTTCTGTTGTGACAAGGAACTCATATTCATCACCTCTCTCTCTCTCTCTCTATATATATATGCCCCAAGTAACCAAGTTCATGACTCAAATATCAAAGAGAAAGGTAAAAAGAAAAAGGGAGAGAGAGAGAGAGAGGTAAACAAGAAGAAGAAGTGACATTAATCATTACGTGGCAAAGAGAGAGAAAGAGATGGAGAAGAAGCGCCTCATCAGTGATATAAGCAATGGAGAAAGACTCTTTACGCATAAATGTCGACGCCTCCATTTGTGAGTTTATTTTTTTATTCTTCTTTATATTGTTGATGTTCATTATGTTATTTGTCCTCGGAAACCGATCAATTAGAAGCCTGAACATTTTTCTTACACATACTACGTATTTTACACGAGTACTTTATAAATTTAAAATAAGTTTTAATTGAAAAGTTAATAAATTGAATAAATTTGTGAGTTTTTGAAATTTCAAATGGTGAATAGAATATTATTAATTTTAAGGGGGAAATACATAATTTTGAGGTTCCTCCTTTTTCTGTTCTTTAATTATATTGTTCGTGTTCATAGATATAGTAAACATGTCAAAAACTGATGTCTTGATTTTCTTTCAATTTATGAAAATGCAATAACTGCCTTAATGATTTTGCTAATAGGAGAGAGAATGCTCATGTCTGGGAAGAAGAAACAAATGAATTTGAAGCAGAGGAGAGGGAGGAAAGTGACAGTGACAGTGACAGTGACAGTGAAGAGAACAAAATATATGATGTATGGGTGCAAGGAGAGCGCTTGGTGGTGTCAGAGGAGGTCAGAGATGCTCTCCTCAAAACAGCCGAGTTGCTGCCGTCAGAATGTGTTTGGTCTGTCAATGATGATTTCAACCCGGCATTGCATGAGGCTCTGATTCGAGGCTTTGTTACAAGCATCTAGAAGAAGAGTGATACTGTCATGTCATTGTATTGATGAGTTGCTTTGATTCTCAGTCGAGTTTGATTTGTTTGATTCTTGTGTGAAGGTTTCAATGATCTTTGTAAATTCATGTCAAAGAAAATTTCTTGAGGGGTATACCAGTGAAACCCTTGTGCGCTAATCAGTTTAAATCATATAATAATTACCACTTGATCTTTGATACTCTTGTTGAGATCTTGACCTCTCTTGTTGAATGAATATGATAATACCACTTGACCTCTCTTTGAGGGCTCTTAATGTTTTCCTTCAGGTGATGACCGCTTTCAAAAAAAAAAAAAAAAAAAATTGATAGGTGATGACCAATTGGAACAGTGCTCAAACTGCAGCTGGAAAAGTTCAAGGCTGCATTTTTCACCAAGTTCAAAGGAAAGAAGTGCAAAATTGCCAAAGAGGGGCTGCTGTGCAATTATAATCAAGCTGAGGTGATCAATTAGGTTAGATTATTATGAGGATATATAATGAGGTTAGAAGTTACAGAATTGCATTTTTGACTGATATCATTCGGTAGGCCTAATGCATTAACCATAAAATAAAAGTACAATTGCTGAGTCAAATCAACACTAATTGACTCTGTAAGTATTCATAAAACACTCTCAATCTGAGTTTGAAACCTACTACCTTTTACAATTTTACACTGAAGATATTGTCTTTAAATATTAGAAATACGTGCAAATTATAATATAGAATTCAATACAGGGCTAAAACTAGAAAATTTAAATTGAGAGGACTGAAATGTAAAATACATAATGGGTAGTTGTTGGAACTCATGTCTTTTTAACCATAAAGTGAAATTCTAATAACCAGACTACAAGCATACATTTAATATTTTATTGACATTTTTTTGTAATTACTGATTGTTTTTTATGTAAAAAAATATTTATTAACCATTAGTACTAGAATATAGCTTTAAATATTGCATATGAAGTAATTAAAAGAAAAATCAACAATGTTTATGAAGTAATTAGATACAAAAGGACAACATTAGACTATTTGATGCAAAACGACAAACATGTAGCAAATACAATTTGAATTTGATTTGCAAGCTCTATAATTACAGTTGCTTGTAAAATCTACGTGGCACTAATTAATTGACATGCTACACAATTCACTAAAAGACAGTTTAAATTTGATTTGCATGCACTATAATTAAACTATGTTATAATATACACATACATAAACTATTAAGTATATTTGGACTAAACAAATTATAACCTCGTTAATTTATAAATTACATATTCATGAAATTATAACCTCCTAGCTATTTGATCTATATAATTAAAGTCGGTCTACATGTTATATATGTTTAATCTCTATTCTAGTCTACCAAAATTCTATTACATATTCATAAGATAAACGCATTACCAGAAATTAACATGGGTTATGTTTCGAGATTTTTTTCATTTTGATGTTATGAATTTAATTTTTTTTCATAATGCTGAAAATAGAAAATAAAAAATAAAAATCGGTTTCCGTAGGACTTCGTTTCTGCTACCCAAAATTTCGATCTTAGTTCCTAGTAACAAATCATTCTCTAGTTCTTGATCAAATTAAAATAATTTTTAATGAAGAATTTTACAACTATTTGCTAGTTAGTATAAATTTGCTCATGCGCGTAATCCAATATTTATGATTATGCTAATCAGTTTGCAGCGTTAATACCTTGTATATATATATCAGTGTTCCAAATAGCGTGCTATAGCGTTTTTGGACCCTAAACACTAAGCTATGCATAATAACGCGCTATTTAAGCTACGGACGCTATAGCGGTAATAGCGGTCGGCTATAGCGCATAGCGTATAGCGCAAATAGCGCTTGCTATGCAACATTTGCTTTTTTTCTTTTTTCAATTTATATGAGCTTTAAAATAAATAAATGGTGAAGATATTGTTTAATTTTGATGAATATTACATTATATCAAATTCATGTCTGCTATAATATTTTTTTCATTTTGCTCTTGGTTTTTTTTTTAACTAATGATAAATCAAATAAATAATTGCTAAATTATGAAAATTTTAGGAACTAACAAGAATTTCTTTAAGGATCATCTGTTTATTTTACTAGAAGTATGGATTTTTTTTTTCCTTTTCAATTTCTAGGTTATTTTAAAATTTAAATAGAAAAAAGATAAATTATGTTATGATGTTGAAGATATTTTGAATAGAAAAAGATCGATAGTTTATGATATTAGTATTACTATAGATATTTTAAGTCGCAATTTGGACTTTGTATTGGTTCAATTTGAATATTATAATTTTTTAATCAATTTGATATTATTTATTATTCTATGAGACTAAATAATGTTGATATTTAGTACAAATATATAATA
Organism: Carex pumila; assembly: GCA_033356055.1. NCBI lineage: Eukaryota > Viridiplantae > Streptophyta > Magnoliopsida > Poales > Cyperaceae > Carex > Carex pumila. The sequence goes on along the minus strand of JARJHM010001157.1, from coordinate 11,446 downwards.
TAATTTTTATAAAAAGAAAAAAATGCTATGTGGCATAGCTTTCGCTATAGCGTCACTCGTCGCTATTCGCTATAGCTTTTTTTGGAGGCTCCCTGCTATGACATGATAAACACTATTTAGAACCTTGATATATATATAGAGAGAGTTGGGCTATGGTGTTTCACGAAGTAAAACGAGTATGTTACTTCACACTCATATTTTGCGATTTTATAGTTCAAAACGTCGATCCGAACCGTTCAAGTTGAACTCCATAATAATTTTTTTTGGAGACCAAATTGTATATCTTTTTGGAAATTTTTTACTATTTTTTTAGAATTTTTGAAAATCATTGTTTTTATGGTCCAGAATTTTCTAAAAAAACAGTGATTCTCAAAAATTATAAAAAAATAGTAAAAAAATTCCAAATATAGTTTGCAAGCACAATTTAATATGGAGACCAACTTGAACGGTTCGGAACGATGTTTTGAGCTTTGAAATTAAAAATATATACATGAAATAAAATATGGATGGGCTACGGTGAGTTGCGAAGTAAAACACATTTCTACTTCACGCTGTATTTTTATTTTGAAAGTCCAAACCACCGATCCGAACTATTAGATGTTTAATCCATATTGAAATGTGCTTGGAAACCAAATTTTATATTTTTTTGAAATTTTTTTACTATTTATTAAGCATTTTTTAAAATTGCTCTTTTGCTGTGAACAGTAAAAAAACAGTAAAATTTTCTGGACCATCAGATCAGCAACTTTCAAAATTACTTAATAAATAGTAAAAATATTCCAAAAAATGTAAAATTTGTTCTTCAAGCACATTTCAATATGGAGAACAAGATGAATGGTTCGGATCGACGTTTTAAACTTTAAAATCGCAAAATATGAGCGTGAAGTAAAATAGTCGCTTTACTTCGCAACTCACCGTAGCTCATCTCCTATATATATATTATCCACACTAAAAATATGGTTAGGGATGAAACTTTTTTACTATTTTTTAAGATGGGTAGAAAATCACTATTTTTTTGAACGGTGGTTCAAAAACAGTGATTTTGTACCTATCTTAAAAAATAGCAAAAAAATTTCAAAAAATATAAAATTTCATCTCCATGCATATTTTAGTATAAATATTTTGTTGAACGGTTCGGATTGACAATTTGGACTTTGAAAACGAAAATATAAAATATGAAGTATAATTAATGAGATATGAAAAAAATGAGGCATTGGAACACTCCTCTTGTCTAAAAGCCATCCCCAACTTGAAAGAGAGAGAGTTCTAACAAAATTTTAATACTTGCATGTATCCACAACTAGATAACATTCTGTGCCAAACATAACCCTATAAAAATTAATAGAGATCAGAGAGGGGAAAAAAAGAAAAAGAGAAAGGGAAATCCAAAGTTAACATCTTGAGGCCTCAGTTTTTGAACAACTAGAGGCAGTGAGAAGAAATGAAGTTATGATGCTTCCGACGGAACCAATAAATGATATTGCTATAATATAAACTCGTAAACCCTGAGAGGCCGATCCAGGTCAGGTATTGTACTGCACGTGCTAGCTTAACAAAACAGTATTTTTCTGAATATTTTTACTATTTATTAAGTATTTTACAAAATTGTTGATTCAACGGTGGATCAACAATTTTGTAAAATACTTAATAAATAGTAAAAATATTCAGAAAAATGTAAAATTTGGTCTCCAAGCACATATTAATATGGAGAACAAGATGAACGGTTTGGATTGGTCATTTGAATTTTGAACTTTAGATTTATGGTCTAATGCACAAACCCCTCCATACATTGCAATGCACCATAGCCCAACTCTATATATATATATATATAGAGAGAGAGAGAGAGAGTGACTAATATGCATTCGTAAGCACTTCGGCCGAAGTGCTTATGGTCCAAATTTGATTTTTCAAAATCCAAACGGTCGATCCGAACTGTTCATCTTTTTCTCCATATTAATATCTGCTTGGACACCAAATTTTACATTTTTCTGAATTTTTTTACTATTTATTAAGTATTTTACAAAATTGTTGATCCAACGGTAGCTGCTGATTTTACTGTTTTGTTAAGCTACCGTTGGATCAACAATTTTGTAAAATACTTAATAAATAGTAAAAAAATTCCGAAAAATGTAAAATTTGGTCTCCAAGCTGATATTAATATGGAGAAGAAGATGAACGGTTTGGATCGACCATTTGGATTTTGAAAAATCAAATTTGGACCGTAAGCACTTCGGCCGAAGTGCTTACGAATGCATATTAGTCTCTCTCTCTCTCTCTCTCTCTCTCGATCGATATATATATATATATATATATATAGAGAGATGGACTTGGGTGAGACGCGGTGTATACGCCGTTTGTACTTCACGCCGTATTTTCATTTTGAAAGTCCAAACGACCGATCCGAACCGTTAGATGTTTAATCCATAATGAAATGTGCTTGGAGACTAATTTTTATATTTTTTGGAAATTTTTTACTATTTATTAAGCATTTTTGAAAGTTGCTGTTTTGCTGTGAACAGTAAAAAACAGTAAAATTTTCTGAACCATCAGATCAGCGGCATTCAAAATTGCTTAATAAATAGTAAAAAAATTCCAAAAAATGTAAAATTTGGTCTCCAAGCACATTTCAATATGGAGAACAAGATGAACGGTTCGGATCGGTTGTTTGAATTTTCAAAATGGCTAAACCGTACCGTGGAGCACCAAACGCGTATACTCCGCGTCTCACCCAAGTCCATCTCATATATATATATATATATATATATATATAATTAGCGTATCATATCCTATATTTTTGAAAATTATCGTATCGTTGTATCCGTATCCACATCCATCCGACACAGACGTCAATTGACAATCCCCTTGTGTCTTTCTCTTTCTGTTTCTTGGTTTCTGAATTGATGTGAAATCTAATGAAATGAAATAAACAAAAATCTGAATTATTGTTGCATATTTATAATCAATATGCACCAGTTCGTTCGAGTCTATTATTGACAAATTCAGTTGAGTCTCTTCATAAATCCTTATTCATATACATTAGATAGAGCATAAATTCGGACTCATCTTTCCATACAACTCAATAAGATTTAATTAATATTTAATTGCTATAAATTAACTAAGTTATTAACTTATGGTCAAAATATTCTGACATAAATAAGATATTTTTACAAATTGATCGGTACGAATTTTACAAGTATTTGCTAGTATAAATTTGCTCGTGCGCGTAACCCAATATTTTAGATTATGCTAGTCAGTTTGCAGCGTAAATACCTTAAAAATAATATATTAAGTAGTTGACTTTCTGATGTTTATCTTCAGCAAGGAAATTTCCTTTTTCCTTGGGGACCAAATTTCCAAGGGAAATTATCCCATCTTATTTTCATGTTTCCTTCTATTGTGACAAGCAACTCATATTCATCACCTCTCTCTCTCTCTATATATATACCCCAAGTAACCAAGTTCATGACTCAAATATCAAAGAGAAAGGTAAAAAGAAAAAGAGAGAGAGAGAGAGAGAGGTAAACAAGAAGAAGAAGTGACATTAATCGTTACGTGGCAAAGAGAGAGAAAGAGATGGAGAAGAAGCGCCTCATCAGTGATATAAGCAATGGAGAAAGACTCTTTACGCATAAATGTCGACGCCTCCATTTGTGAGTTTATTTTTTTATTCTTCTTTATATTGTTGATGTTCATTATGTTATTTGTCCTCGGAAACCGATCAATTAGAAGCCTGAACATTTTTCTTACACATACTACGTATTTTACACGAGTACTTTATAAATTTAAAATAAGTTTTAATTGAAAAGTTAATAAATTGAATAAATTTGTGAGTTTTTGAAATTTCAAATGGTGAATAGAATATTATTAATTTTAAGAGGGAAATACATAATTTTCAGGTTCCTCCTTTTTCTGTTCTTTAATTATATTGTTCGTGTTCATAGATATAGTAAACATGTCAAAAACTGATGTCTTGATTTTCTTTCAATTTATGAAAATGCAATAACTGCCTTAATGATTTTGCTAATAGGAGAGAGAATGCTCATGTCTGGGAAGAAGAAACAAATGAATTTGAAGCAGAGGAGAGGGAGGAAAGTGACAGTGACAGTGACAGTGACAGTGAAGAGAACAAAATATATGATGTATGGGTGCAAGGAGAGCGCTTGGTGGTGTCAGAGGAGGTCAGAGATGCTCTCCTCAAAACAGCCGAGTTGCTGCCATCAGAATGTGTTTGGTCTGTCAATGATGATTTCAACCCGGCATTGCATGAGGCTCTGATTCGAGGCTTTGTTACAAGCATGTAGAAGAAGAGTGATACTGTCATGTCATTGTATTGATGAGTTGCTTTGATTCTCAGTCGTGTTTGATTTGTTTGATTCTTGTGTGAAGGTTTCAATGATCTTTGTAAATTCATGTCAAAAAAAAAATTTGTAATATATCTACTAATGTATAAATGATTTGAGCATGTTGTGTTATAACAGGTTACAACCTTAACATAGATTTAGTTCTATAATTTCCTTTCATGAAAAACAGTATCACAGGAACAGAAGAATTAAAACTAAAAGTGAGAGCTATTTGCAACACTTCAATAGCAAAAGGGAATGAATAGTTTCATGGTCTCTCTCTCTCTCTCTTGTTTCTCGAGTATGTACTCACGAAATAATAAACAAATGAACAAATATAAATAAAAAAAATATGCCGATTTTGTAGGGGAAAGGAGAAAAGACCCCAATTGAAGTGTCCCAGTCCCAGTAAAGGACTGAAAAGAAAAAGAAAGAAATAGAAAAAGTTGCTCCTCTTGCTATAAAAAATTCTCTCTACTTCCCATTTCCTATTTTCCTTGCAACTGTTCTTTAATATTGTATTTTATTTTTTATTTTATATTAAAAATTATTAAATTTGTCAAAATAAAAATCTGTCTTGAGTGATCTTCGTTATAATTGTCTAAGAGCAATCCCCAACTTGAAAGAGAGAGTTCTAACAAAATGTTAATACTTCCATGTATCCACACAACTAGATGACATTCTGTGTCAAAAATAACTCTATAAAAATAGAGATCAGAGGGGAAAAAAAAAGGAGAAAGGGAAATTCAAAGTTAACATCTGGATGCCTCAGTTTTTGAATTTTTTTCATAAACCATAAATAATTAAAAAATTTTAACGATAACAATATGAATACCTTTTTTTTTTTAAAAAGCATAAGGACCGGACTGTCCGTCCGGTCTCACAAATTGTTTTTCTCCAGACCGGACGGACCGTTCGGTCTGGAATTTTTTTTTTTTTTTGCGTTTTTTTAGTTTTCCATTTCTTTTTTTATTATCCGCCACAGAAGATTGAAATTTTTTTCACTTTTCTCCGGACCGAACGGATGGTCCAGTCCTAAATTTTTTTTTTTTTTTTCTTCTTCTTCTGTTTTTTTCTATTTCTGTTTTTTTCTGTGATACCCGTGGCATTGCCTTTTCCTTTTATGGTCATTTTTTCTTCTAATAATACTATTTTCATCATTTTTTTTTTGCTTTCATCATTTTTTTTTGCTTTTTGTTAGCCGTGATTGTTGCAAATAATTTTAAAGTAAAAATAAAGTTAACTTTTTAGATTTTTTAAAGAAATAAATATTACTAGTTTGACTGAAAAGTATTATTAATATTACTGTTTTCATCAGCAGTTCACCGATTTTTGTTTGTTTGTGTAACTTTTTGTAAATAATTTTAAAGTAAAGATAAAGTAAATCTTTTAATTATTCTAAAGAAATAATTATTATTAGTTTGACTGAGCAAGCTCGAGAATTTAAATTGGAGACCGAATTAGGAATTCGGTCTCCATGTAATTTTTTTCACTATAAATATCAATCTTCTGTCTTCCTAAAACAGAAATCTTTAAACAAAACATATGAAATACAAAACATAAGCTAAAACACCTACACTAAGTCTTCGTCTTCATCTACATATTCTCTATCCCTAGCATGTCTGAATTTCGAGTCGCTATATCTATTGGGTTTTTTTTTTGCCAGCGAGCTTGAGTTGCCCTTGATGGACCGACACCACCATCTCTTAGATTGATATTTTCTCCTAGGGCATGCCCATCTATCCGAATGGACCCCATTGACTGAAAAATGTCAGACATATCATCATACATGGCAGTTTGAGGAAATTCGACTCGTGGTTCCCTCGGAAATTGGTCAGGAAAATCACTGCTGATATCTATATTTCTTATATCAACTGGAAGTTCTGCCTGCTCGAGCATGGCTGTGAACAGTGCAATCTGCCCGAGATCGGATAGGACATCACGACTATTTTCAAGCATCATAAGTCCAAAAGCCTTCTGTCCAGGCGTCTTTACCATACTTATTCATTTTGCGGTCTGCTTCAACTAGCGGAATCTCTACAAGAGAATGATATATTTAAAAGATAATTTGTCATATACAATAAAATAAATATATTAAAAAGATAAATTAAAATACTTACCAAACGAGCTTGAATCATGGCATCTGGGACATACCCAATATCTGCTATGTGTCCTCCCTGTTCGGGCACTGCCTGGCTCAGAATTTCTTCATTGTCTTGATTTGGATACACACTTAACATGCCACGATGGAAGAACCATTCCATATACTCGTGATACCTTGGGTAAAAGTGAAAATTTATGATGATTTGGTAGCATTGTTAAATGTAAATATTATATTTTATATTTTAAATTTAATCGTACCTATCTGGAAGATAAGGATAAAGCTGTCCATGTTCAGAACGCTGTGCAAAATTTTGGGGATCTGCTACGATAAATTGATGAAAATGTTGGCTCCAATCCACAGAGGTCCCGTCTTCCAACAACCCTCTTCCTTGTGTCCATTTGCGAATACTCTCAAGATAGCTAAAGGCTGGCGGAGCCCTCGGAGGAACTGGCTGAAATAATCCGAACTGCCGAAAAACCCTCTCGGGAAGGTGATACTCTACCTCCCAGAAATGGATGCACCACACGCGGCATGGAAATAACGCCTGGTCTCTTATCCCGTGCCAATGCATTATGTTTTGGTAATCTCTGTACGGCATCCAATTGACAACATTGGACTTCAAACGCTCAAATTGACACCGAGATTGCGCTGTGCCTAAGTTGTAAATACATGACAATTATAAGTGTACGTTCAACACAAATTATATCGAAAAAATATAATATTTATTATTAAAATGTACCTTTCCTAGGGTTACCGTCCCATAGATGCGGAATGGTCCATTTTGCTCCATAGGTCTGTCTCTCATCCATTGGTTCACCGTCAAATGGTATGTCATGTGGTGTGGGCTGGCCTATAGGAAACCGGGTCCAAGATCACATCTGGAGCAGTAGTAATGGACCATTAATTGAACCTGCATTACATCTGCATGCCCATGACAACTCACGATACGGGCATGCCAGTACAGCACCTCCCCAGTTATAATAGTTCTCACCCTTTGGTCCCAAATCCTCCAGAAATTGTAAATACATTAATTGAACGGAGCTTGAATTCTCATCGGGAAACATTATAGTCCCGAACAACTCCATTGCATATGCTCGTGTGTGCCGATTGATTATATATTGGTTAATGACTCCATCTAATTCCGTATTTGCAAATTTTGTTCTCAACCATACAAGACGCATATAGTTTTGTAAGATTGATATTTTCTCATTGGGTTGACCCAAATTCTCCACCTTTTTATAATAAAAATCATTGTGATCCCATTCATAACCGTCATACACTTCATGTCCTATGCAATCTTCGATCAATTGTGACCAATTATCATCGGTACATCCAGAGATAACCTTCCCTGTAAATATAGATGTTAAACAAAATTATACAACTACAAAATTTCAATTAATAAAAGTATAAATTAGCAGCAAAAATTATTTTACCGGTAACAGATAAGCCCCACAAACAGCTAACATCTTCCAATGTCACTGTGCACTCCCCCACCGGAAGATGAAAACTATTCGTCTCGGGCCTCCATCTCTCGACGAGAGCAGTGATCAACCCTTTGTCAATTTGACATCGATGGACTTTGACCATATGATACAATCCTAAATTCTTCAAACCTTCTTTCATGGATTTGTGGTACTCAATGTGCATTTGGCAAGCTCCAGGACGCAACCACTGATTAGACTGGAACGATAATTGTCATGCAAAAAAAGTTTAACAAAAAAAAATTGAATTCATGAATTTAATAAATAAATTTATTCCAAATCGATATTAAACAAATACTGTTACAGTCGCCGCATGTGATTTATGTTGTGCATGAGCCAACTGCAATAAAGTTTCTTCACCTTGAATTTCATGTGCCATTTTTCACTATAATATAAATAAATACATACAAAAAAAATTAATATGCAAATCCGAATCATTATTGACATGCATGACATGCAAACCCAATCAAATATTAACATTCATTCTACACTAAAAAAAAAAACATTGAACAATTACTACATACATCTACACTAAAAAAAAACTACATGCAAATAAACATTGCATCTATATAATTATGAAATAAATAATCCCAAAAATACTACATGCATCATCTACACTAAAAAAATTTACATGCACAAAAACCATGCATCTACATAAACCATGCAAATAAAAAAAATATTGAACAATTACTACACGCATCCACACTAAAAAAAAAAACTACTTGCAAATAAACCTTGCATCTATATAATTATGAAATAAATAATCCCAAAAATACTACATGCATCATTTACACTAAAAAAATTTGCATGCACAAAAATCATGCATCTACATAAACCATGCAAATAAAAAAAACATTAAACAATTACTACATGCATTTACACTAAAAAAAAAATGCAAATAAACCTTGCATCATACAATAAAAAAAGCTACATCAATGCAAATAAAAAAATTATTGAACAATTATTACATGCATCTACACTAATAAAAAACTACATGCAAATAAACCTTGCATCTATATAATTATGAAATAAATAATTCAAAAACTACTACATCCATCATCTACACTAAAAAAAATTCCAACATAAACTATTTTATACTACAATTCCAACATAAACTATTTTTTTATACTACAATTCCAACATAAACTCTTTTATACTACAATTACAACATAAACTACTTTTTTATACTACAATTCCAACATAAACTATTTTATACTACAATTACTACATAAATTATTTATTCTAATTATTTATTCATAATTACGGATTATTTAACAAAAATAAAAGAATTAAATACATACCTAACGAAATTTGTAGATCTGAAGCTTTTATTGTTCTTATCTCAAAATTAAATAAACTTATGTGATTAGAATCAAAAATCACACTAACCATGAGAGTTATAAAAAAAAAAAACATTAGGTGAGGGAAGAAAGAGAGAATGAAGAAAATGGAGGACCACGCAGAGAAGGAAGAATGAGGGAGAGAGAAGAAAAGGGTATCTCATGGGTATCACAGAAAAAAACAGGGAACAGAAAAAAATTTAAGACCGGACCGTCCGTTCGGTTCGGAGTAAAGTGCAAGAAAATCAACTCAAAAAATTTACTGCATGCACGGAAAAAGAAAAAAAAATTTAGGACCGGACCGTCCGTTCGGTCCGGAGAAAAGTGAAAAAATTTCCAATCTTCTGTGGCAGATAATAAAAAAAGAAATGGAAAACTAAAAAAAACGCAAAAAAAAAAAAAAATTCCAGACAGAACGGTCCGTCCGGTCCGGAGAAAAACGATTTGTGAGACCGGATAGACCTTCCGGTCCTTACGCTTTTTAAAAAAAAAAAGGTAATCATATTGTTATTGTTAAAATTTTTTAATTATTGATGGTTTATGAAAAAAATTCTCAGTTTTTGAATATCTAGAGGCAGCGACAAGAAAAGAAGCTATAAATGAGCTACGGAAGCAGGCCGAGGGAACCAAGAAATGATGCAAAGTCTAATTAAATGCCTTTTTAACTTGTCATAGTTATGCGTGAAGGCTTTCTAGAAACAGAAATGCCACATTTTCCCCAATGTCAAAAATTATTAGAAAGATGGACACTGGGTAAAAAAAATTGAATGGCTGTTGTAGGCAAAGGAAAGAAGTGAAGGTGAAGAATACAAGGGAATGAAATAGAATAAAAAGGAAGATTAACATATTTAACATTTTCGTGTTTGATGATTAATGAGAGAAAATAAATTTAAATTTTCTTTCCGTCTTATTTTTTGATTGGTTGGTTGATTAAAATTTAGAAGGTTAATGGGAAATTTGATAGTTGTTGTAGGTTTGTGACAAAAAACTTGTATAAGAATTATATTGGTAAGATATAGAGTTGGATATTTGTATTACTTTTTTCTAATTAAAATATTTGCAACAAAATTTATTTTCATTCGTTATACTCCAAATTAGGAGGGAAACTAATTCTATTAATTACAATGATACAAGATTAAACCTTTTACCTCTTGTACTCTTCACCTCTGACATAATTTTGTCAATCAAACACGATTCGACAATAAGTTTTATTCTCTTTTCATTCCCTCCCTTCCTCTACGTACTTTCCATCCAAACAAGGTGCTAGAATAGAGAATAGAGGAAGAGAGAGAACTAAACTAAAAAAAGTAAGCTCTATTCATTAGACTATAAGTAAATTTGTGATATTTTATGAGGGGAGATAGGTTATATAAAAAGTTATACAAAAATAAAATTCAATTCAATTTCAATATACATAACTAAAATTTTAAAATCATAGGTTGGCTTAGCAACCGTACAAGTTGTTCAGGTACAGCTAGCTGTACCCTTTTAAACCGTGATTGAGCATTCGTATTGGGTTGCAAGTGCACAACCTCTGTTCAATAGTACAATCAGGTATCGATCCTCAGGGACAAGACAATTCAAGTCTAGATTACTACTATCCGAGTTAGGTACTAGAATTGAAAAGTTTGGTTTGAATTTGTTTCAAGTTTCTAAATTCAACAACAAAGATTGCAAAAGAAAATAAATGTTTGTTTCAGTCAAGTTTAAAAGGATGTTTCCAGGGTTTCAGATTTCATCCTCAGCTTTGCCTCTCTGGACCTTCACTCGACTCGCATCATCTCTGATGTGACCCTAGTGATGCAACCCGCATGGTCTCCCATGCGACTCGCATGGCCTTCGAGTGAATGCAGCATTGCACCTGTTTCTGAGTTATTCGATTGTTCAAGGTTCTACTGACCCTACCTATGATTCCTGAGCCTCAACTCTCGTGTATTAGCACTAGAAACCTAGCAAGGAATTGCAATTTCACCTTCTTAGATCTACAACTTTCAACTCTCGTTTATAAGTGTTCAATCTAAATCAATTGATCGGTTGCTAAAGGTATCCACTATCTCTCAATAAATGGAAATCTCACCTTTCGGTTCAATTGATCTATCTTTTCATATTTCTAACCTACCTCAAATGCTTGATTAAGTTGCAAGAAAGATCAAAGTCAAGATTTTAGAAGAGATGCAAGAA
>JARJHM010001156.1:0-60872 GCA_033356055.1 Carex pumila | reverse complement strand
TTCAATATTTTCTGGGGAGTTGTGGTACCCCTGGTTGTCATAACCGGGACTGTGGTACCTCTGGCTGTCATAAGGGGACTGCTGGTGATATCCCTGGTTGTCATAAGGGGATTGCTGGTGGTACTCCTGGTGGTCATAAGGGGAGTGCTGGTGGTACCCCTGGTTGTCATAAGGGGAGTGCTGCTGGTACCCCTGGTTGTCATAACCCGAATTGTCATAACCTGAAGGTCCAGCCCTAGCCGAACTTGAAGGTCCAGCCCTCGTTCGGGGAACCTTCTTCGAATATATGTCCATTACCGGGACCCCATAAGCTGCAAATTGAGTATACACAACTCTCCACAAATTGGCATATGTTATTGGAAACTTAACAAAGTAAGGTCTACCCCCCCACGTGAGTTGTCAATCCGTGTAGCCAATTCTATTTCATACTTGTTGGGGTTTACAGATGTCTTTTCGTATATTAGCTGCTTCAGTTCCTCAAATGTGGTATTTTCATTAATCTCGAAGCCAAATGCGACTTCTTTCGTGTAATGCACGCCATCTTCATCCCTTTCGAGCTTGCCGCCGACATACAGTGCAACTAACATCTCTTCTTTAACAAACTACATTTTAAAAAAAAATTTACAAGTATTACATGACATAATAATGGGTACAGTAATAAATGACTATTTGAAAAATAATTAAAAAAAAGTTTAAAAAAATTACAATTTTGCTACAGTACGTGTACAGCAATCGCTACAGTAAATGAACAGTACGCTACACTAAAAATACGGTACAATAAATGAACAGTACGCTACAGTAAATGTACGGTACGTTACAGTAAATATACGGTACGCAACAGTAAATGAATCAGTCAAAAATAACTACAGTAATTACTAATTATCAACAGTAATGACTAATTATTATAATTAAAAAACATACCTATTCACTCAGTTTCTCGCCTCAAGCGAAATTCTCAGAACGGAACAACAGTAAATGCACAGTCTCGGAACGACTTCTTTCTTCTTCTTTTTTCTCTTTTTTTCTCTTTTTTTTCTCTTTTTTTCGGCAGAAAGGATGGGGGAGAAGAGGCAGAGAGTAAATAGATGGGCAGTGGGGCGTCAAATGGGGGGGCGCCTCACTTGGCTTATGGGGCGCCATATGGGGGGGCGCCTCACTGGTGTTGTGGGCCGCCATTTGGGCCGGCGCTTCATAGGCTTTTTGGGCCGCCCGAGGCCCAGGCGGTCAGGGCATAATTAAAAAAAAAGTTGAGAACAGGGACATTTGTAAAATTTTCAATTGTTTCAGGGATATTAATAAAAATGACCGGAGATCTGGAAAAAAAAAAAATCTTCTGTCATAAATCGTTAACGGTCAAATCCGTAATCCCACGCTGCAAATATATACGGACCCAAGGAAATTAGCATTGAAGGTTGCTTGTGTTTATATAAGATGAGATCATAAATTTTGTTACCAAATTGTCAATAAAAACAACCAGTCAATGGCTCGTGCTTACAGACTTGTCAAAAATATTTCGATGCTGTAAGGATTAGCAGTTTGACGCCAAATTCTTATCTTTCTTGAATTCAATCTTCCGGATGGATTTTCCTTGCAACTGAAGTCAACAAAAAATCATGCAATTTTTTAATTTGACAAAAAATTATAACGGATAATGATATAATTTAACCACTATCATCTGATCGTCTACACTTTACACCCACAAATTCAACTATATGGCTGAGTTATAGAGACTCAGTTTAATGACCTTGACACAATATTTTAATTTGAATTGGATTGGAATTTTATAAAACAAACTCTAACAGAAGTTGGATTGGAATTTTAATTTGAAAAGGGAGATATCTGAGTTGTCTTGTGCCTACAGTTTGTACTGAAAAAGAAAAAGAAAACAACTTAGTAATATTGTGCTAAGTTGGAATGAAATATTGAAAAATCACCGGCATTTCCATAATTATAGGTGTTGGAGATCCGTAACAAAATCAACTCATTGGAGACCCCCCTCTTTGGGTGCACTTAGCATTACTTTTATGTAAATTTGCGAATCTTACCTTAGCTTTCTTTCCTCGTTATTCTTTACTTAACCGTTTCCGATGCAAAATAGATACGGAAATCAGCAAGGTTTTAAATAGTGTTTACAGCGATATAAACGGTATAGTGGGGAGAAAAAAAAAAATTTCGCAAATAGTATAGTTATAACGAAAACTATTATAAATAGCATTCTTTTTATTTCAAAAATTATATTTTGTATTTCTACTAATAGTAAAAAAAATACCAAATTAATTAAGAAATAATATTCATATTGAACTAATACAAAGTTCAAATTGTCATTCAAAATATCTCTAATTCAAAAGCTATGGATATATTTAATTTATATTCAAAATATACCACTACCATATATTAATGCATGATACAAAATTTAATTAATATAGTGATATAGCCCGTACATATTCCATTGTATTGATATAGCTTGATAAAGTAAAAGAAATCTATCTGGACATTAAGGCTCATCAAAATTGCAAAATCATAAGCCCATATAGTATAACGGGCCGCTATTGCTGCTACGCGCTATAGTAGCCATAGCTTGATTAGCACAATTTTACTCTGTAGCATAGCTTTCTAGGTCCAAAACCACTCTAGCTATTTAGAATAATAGAATCAGCGAGCGCGTATCATATTTCAACTTTTGCGTGACCACGTGTACAGTGCCTATTCGGGGATAGTGCAGGGCCAGTATTATTTGTGCTTAGAGATTCGTGCAGAATGTATTTAAACGGTTGAGGTTCTCCAAAAAAAACACACACACACACTCGAAGTTTGAGTCTTTGAGGTATCTCAGATAGTGGTTTGCTATACCCGAAACGGGTTAAACCCGTTTTACCCGGCCCGTACCCGTTACCCGTTGTACCCGTACCCGTTGCCCGGGTACAAACGGGTAAACGGGTAGACAGGTACGGGTAATAAACGGACCGGACTCGTGAATTTTGAAAAAAACCCGTTGTACCCGTACCCGTCTACCCGCCAACCCGTACCCGCCTACCCGTACCCCTATACCCGCCTACCCGTACCCGTACCCGGTTGTCCGTACCCGTTACCCGTTACCCGTACCCATTACCCGTACCCGTACCCGTACCCATTACCCGTACCCGGCCCAGATTTTGAAATTCAAAATCTTTTGAATTTTGTCGCCGGTTCAAGAGGGGCCCGGGCCAGGTCAAATCAAACCCGGCCGGACCCACCCGGGTCAACTCAACCGGTTTTTTTTTTTTTTTTTTTTTATATATATATATTTCAAATTTTATTCCCTCTCCATTTTTTTCTTTAAATACACCCCTCAAATCCTCTTCCTCTCCACATTCTAACTCAAATTCTCAATCTCTCAAACTCAATCTCAAATTCTCATTTTTCATTATTCTTAATTTTAAAATTTATTGTTGAAAAAACATATGGTTGTAATTTAATTCATTTTACAAATACGCAAACGGAATTAGAGGTTCGCTAAACCCATTACGGAATTACGAAGGTATCGAAATTACAAAGTTCGGCTCCTCCCGCAAGATTTTTCCGCGAAATTTAAAGGTTAGATTTATTTGATGTTAGATTAATTTATTTTTGTAGAGTAATTTAAAATGTGATATTAGATTTATTGTTGTAGTCTTGTAGATAAACGTATAATTTAAATTGAATGTTAGATTTAGTTTATGTTAGATTTAGTAATTTAGTTTATGTTAGATTTGTTAGATTTATTTAATTTATGTTAGATTTGTTAAATTTATTGAATGTTAGATTTATTTAATTTATGTATGATTTGTTAGATTTATTGAATGGTAGATTTATTTAATTTATGTTAGATTTGTTAGAATTATTGAATGTTAGATTTATTTAATTTATGTTAGATTTGTTAGATGTGATTATGTGAACTTGTGATATAATTATATTTATTTTTTCAATATGTTAGATTTATTTTTAAATAGATTAGATTGTAATCATTTTATTTTTGTTTTTTCAAATTCTTTTTTTTTTCTGTTTTTTCCAGATTTTTTTAATTTTATTTTTTTCTGTTTTTTTTTAAATATAGTTGTATTTGAAATTCATTATATAACTAGATTAGATTTATTTGTTGAATATGTCAAGTAATTGTATTTATTTTTGAATATGTTAGATTTATTTTTTAAATAGATTAGATTGTAATCATTTTAATTTTGTTTTTTCAAATTCTTTTTTTTTTCTGTTTTTTCCAGATTTTTTTAATTTTATTTTTTTCTGTTTTTTTTTAAATATAGTTGTATTTGAAATTCATTATATAACTAGATTAGATTTATTTGTTGAATATGTCAAGTAATTGTATTTATTTTTGAATATGTTAGATTTATTTTTTAAATAGATTAGATTGTAATCATTTTAATTTTGTTTTTTCAAATTCTTTTTTTTTCTGTTTTTTTTTGTTTTTTCCAGATTTTTTTAATTTTATTTTTTTCTGTTTTTTTTTAAATATAGTTGTATTTGAAATTCATTATATAACTAGATTAGATTTATTTGTTGAATATATCAAGTAATTGTATTTATTTTTGAATATGTTAGATTTATTTTTTAAATAGATTAGATTGTAATCATTTTAATTTTGTTTTTTCAAATTCTTTTTTCTGTTTTTTTTTCTGTTTTTTCCAGATTTTTTTAATTTTATTTTTTTCTGTTTTTTTTTAAATATAGTTGTATTTGAAATTCATTATATAACTAGATTAGATTTATTTGTTGAATATATCAAGTAATTGTATTTATTTTTGAATATGTTAGATTTATTTTTTAAATAGATTAGATTGTAATCATTTTAATTTTGTTTTTTCAAATTCTTTTTTTTTCTGTTTTTTTTTCTGTTTTTTTTTCTGTTTTTTCCAGATTTTTTTAATTTTATTTTGTTCTGTTTTTTTTTTAAATATAGTTGTATTTGAAATTCATTATATAACTAGATTAGATTTATTTGTTGAATATGTCAAGTAATTGTATTTATTTTTGAATATGTTAGATTTATTTTTTAAATAGATTAGATTGCAATCATTTTAATTTTGTTTTTTCAAATTCTTTTTTTTTCTGTTTTTTTTTTGTTTTTTCCAGATTTTTTTAATTTTATTTTTTTCTGTTTTTTTTTAAATATAGTTGTATTTGAAATTCTTTATATAACTAGATTAGATTTATTTGTTGAATATATCAAGTAATTGTATTTATTTTTGAATATGTTAGATTTATTTTTTAAATAGATTAGATTGTAATCATTTTAATTTTGTTTTTTCAAATTCTTTTTTCTGTTTTTTTTTTTTCCAGATTTTTTTAATTTTATTTTTTTCTGTTTTTTTTTTAAATATAGTTGTATTTGAAATTCATTATATAACTAGATTAGATTTATTTGTTGAATATGTCAAGTAATTGTATTTATTTTTTAATATGTTAGATTTATTTTTTAAATAGATTAGATTGTAATCATTTTAATTTTGTTTTTTCAAATTCTTTTTTTTTTCTGTTTTTTTTTTGTTTTTTCCAGATTTTTTTAATTTTATTTTTTTTCTGTTTTTTTTAAATATAGTTGTATTTGAAATTCTTTATATAACTAGATTAGATTTATTTGTTGAATATATCAAGTAATTGTATTTATTTTTGAATATGTTAGATTTATTTTTTAAATAGATTAGATTGTAATCATTTTAATTTTGTTTTTTCAAATTCTTTTTTTTTCTGTTTTTTTTTTGTTTTTTCCAGATTTTTTTAATTTTATTTTTTTCTGTTTTTTTTAAATATAGTTGTATTTGAAATTCTTTATATAACTAGATTAGATTTATTTGTTGAATATATCAAGTAATTGTATTTATTTTTGAATATGTTAGATTTATTTTTTAAATAGATTAGATTGTAATCATTTTAATTTTGTTTTTTCAAATTCTTTTTTCTGTTTTTTTTTTGTTTTTTCCAGATTTTTTTAATTTTATTTTTTTCTGTTTTTTTTTAAATATAGTTGTATTTGAAATTCATTATATAACTAGATTAGATTTATTTGTTGAATATGTCAAGTAATTGTATTTATTTTTGAATATGTTAGATTTATTTTTAAATAGATTAGATTGTAATCATTTTAATTTTGAATAGGTTTACATTTTTAAAAAATGTCATCTCATCGTGATTCGGTGCAAGAAGATATCGCGAGAATGTCGGCCGATATTTTTGGTCCCGAAATACCAACTACAAATTATCCACAAGATTATCCACAAAATTATTTTGATAATGGTAGCTCTCAAATGCCGCCACCTAATTATCCACAGCCTTCCCAAAATTACCAAAGAAGAGACCAAATGCTACAAACAAATTATCAACAAAACCCCCAAACGGGTGCACCGTATTATACTTCAAATGATCCAAACATATTCATTCCACAAGAATCACATCAACTACCACCACAGTATGCATATAGAGGCACTTCTTCCGTTGCATCGTCGAGTCAACTCAACCCCCCTATTTCAGGTACTCCTTCGATAAGTGTCACTGAAATTCAAGAAGAAAGTCTCGCTCCTCCTCCGCCAATTGTCCCCCGCCCCCCACAACAACCAGCAGCAAAGAAGGCTAGAAGACCTCCCGAATACAACCAATATTGGTTTGAATGGTATGATGTGACCAAAGATGATGACGGTTACTTGAAAACTCTTTATTGTAAGGTAGACCATTGCAAGAAACCTTATTTTGTTTATAAACAAGCTAGTGGTATGAGTAGCTTTAAAAGACATGTTGATGTGCATATTAGAAAGGGTGAAAACTATAACCCGAATAATACCGCGCAAATTCAAACCCAAATCACCCCAGATGGTACTTTAACCAACCCAAAATTTGATGAAAAAAGAATGCTTAGTGAATTGGCCCGGTACATAACCCACAAAGAACAACCAATCAGTATGGGTGGTTGCACAGCCTTTGCCCGGTTGGTCATTCGGGGGTGTGCTCAACCACTGTACAAGAGGATGCATCATAGAAAGTTGGTTGGTGAAATAAAAAAACAGTTTACAACCATAAAAGATGACCTCAAAGGTACATTTGCATATCAATCCAATAAGGTCTCAATTACCTCTGATATATGGACTGCTGGTAAACATGGCCTTGGGTACTCTTGTGTTACTGGGCATTGGATCGATGATCAGTGGGTATTACAAAAGAGGATATTAAGTTTTCTAGTGTTAGATTCCCCGCACACCGCAAATATAATTTTCAAATCTATTATTGAGGTTTTACAAGAGTATAACCTTAAGAGGGACATGGCTAACAAGGTTTTTTCTATATCTTTTGATAATGCTAGCAACAACATTGCTTCCATTGAAATTTTTAAACGGTCACTAAACCCGATTATGAATGGTGAAATGTTTCACCAAAAGTGTGCTTGTCATATACTTAACCTCGTCGTGAAGGCGGGACTTAAAACAGAAGCTATAAAATTATTGATAGTTAAATTTAAGGATGCCCTCAACCACATTGTTTCAAACCATGAAAGAAGACAGGAGTTTGCAAAGTTGTGCGTAGACTATCGACTAAGCAAGTTGAAAGTACCTTGGGATATAGATACCCGTTGGAACTCAACCTATAGGTTGTTGAACCGATGCCTTCCATACAAAGCTGTCATAGGAGAGTTTTTGAGGGGATCCACCCCTCAGGGAATGCAATTGGAACTCACCGTTGGGGAATGGGACCAACTAGAAAGGCTTTCAACATTCCTAGGAACCTTTTTTGAAGCAACCGTCAAACTATCATGCTCGTATTCACCGACGGCATTTCAGTTGTTGGGGCAAATCTATCAAATTTCCAAGGTTTATCGTAATTTGGAACAAGCTGAAACCCACGATAAATCTCTCACACCGATTATAGAGGCTATGAAACTAAAATTTCTAAAATATTGGGAAGATGTACCCCTCTTGGCCATTATTGCAAGCTGCCTCAACCCGGCATACAAGAAATATTACACGATCAAAATGGTTGAAGCGTACAAAGATAATCTACATTTAGTCGCAACCGGGGTCGAGGCATACGTGGATGCGAAGTTCACTGAGATGTTTAACATATACAACTCAAGAATTAGTGGCAACCAGAACCCCTCTTCGTCCCGGGCTGGTCCTAGGTATGAATAAATATACATTATGCTTTTAATCTTTATTATTTATAATATCTACATTATTTGTCCACTAATTTTTTTTCTTTAATAGTTCCACTTTCAGGAGCACTAGCAGTAGTGGATTGTTAGCAGATTTTCAATCAGATAGGGAACCACACGCATCCACAAACGAGTTAGTGAGCTATTTGAATATGCGTAACGAAAATGAAAACGTTGACATCATGACGTGGTGGAAGAGGAATCAAAGGTCTTATCCAACACTGGCGATGATGGCCCGCGACGTCTTTGCCGTACCCGTGTCAACCGTCCCTTCAGAAAGTTGTTTTAGTTCGGCGAACAGGATCCTCTCCGACAAACGCAGTAAATTGGGTCCACATGTTTTTGAAAGACTTGTGTGCTTGAAAGATTGGATTATGGCTGACGAGCGCAAACAACATGAAGCTCAAGAATCATCTTCTGCAGCTGATACTGAAGAAAGCGTTACCGAGCCGCAGCCTCAACCTAATTCAGATTCAGACGGTACGGAAGAAAACGAACAATGGTATATGAATCCAAACTACTAGATTGGTAGTGTCGGTATAATTTTCTAACCTCTTTTAATATTTATGGTTATTTTAAAAATTATAATTTCTAAACATTTCAATTAGTTTTTAAATTATTCATTTTAAAGAACAATTACTAACAAAAAAAAAGTTAGAACTCCGCCTATGTTATTTTACATAGCCGGTCCCAAGCCCGGAATAAAGGAGGAGGGTAACTTTTATTTTTTAATCTATTGTTTTCAAATTATTCATAATTATTTGTAATGTAATAAATTAATTTAAGATATTATTATTTATATTTTATTGTTTTAATTATAATGAGAATTTAAAAATAAAATAAAATGACTTGCTTAAAGAAATAAATAAATAGATTTGTACTTAGCCGTATAAATATACAAATTTTCGTACGAATAATTTTTATATATAAGGTACAAATTTTATTCATTTATAAATTATAAAGACGCGACTTGATAATTTCATGTATATATATACTCTATTTGATATCGAACTATTCATATTATAAAAATCAAATTATAAACACGTAATAATATTTATACGACAATGTAAAAAAAAAACAGAAAAAAAAATATAAAACAGAACAGAAAAAAAAACAGAAACAAAGACAGAAAAAAAAACGGAAAAAAAAAGAAAAAAAAAACAGAAAAAAAAAACTAAAAAAAAAATTACTGAAAAAAAAACAGAAAAAAAAACGGAAAGAAAAACAGAAAAAAAAAAAAAAACAGAAAAAAAAACGGAAAGAAAAACAGAAAAAAAGAAAAAGAAAAAAACAGAAAAAAAAAAAAACCGGACCGGACCCGTACCCGTAAACCCGCAACGGGTACGGGTAATAAACGGACCGGATATAAGTTTTGAAAAAATTACCCGTCTACCCGTAACGGGTTTTACCCGTACCCGACCTACCCCTTTACCCGTCCTACCCGTTACCCGTAACGGGTAACCCGGAACGGGTCACGGGTTACCCGTTAGCAAAAGACTAATCTCAGATAATGCGAATTCGAAATCATGTGTACCGTTATTGTTACTTTTATGCTATTTTTCCTATGTAACCATAAACATAGGATTCATTATGTGTTGTAAAATATTGACAGATTGAACATTTCTGAAAAATTGAAGCAATTAAATTAGCAATTAGGGTTTGCTCAAGAATTTCAAGCGAGAGCTCACATAATCCGCCTTCCGATTCAGAGGTAAACAAAATCCTCAAAATTATATACAAAAGGAACAAAACTGAATATCTCTCCCTCTCGCTATCCCTAAATATTTTTTTGGTTTTGAATGAAGGCGTGTAGCACGTCTTTACTAGAGAGCTCCTCCGATCACATCTCCAAACGGAAGCAAATATAGGCGGTTAGAAATGGCCGATTCTGATCCAACCCTCTGCCTCACAACTAGGCTACTCAATGGGAGTAACTACCGCACATGGAGTCGATTAGTTATGATTGCGCTCAGAGGCGAAGCAAAATTCGGTTGGGTGAGTGGTGAAATCAAGTGTCCAACCGATGAAAAAGATCCCAATTTTCCCACACAATTAAAAGAATGGAACAGGGTTGATGCCTTGGTCATGTTATGGTTACTCAATTCAATGGAAACCAATATCGCAAACCTTTTTCTTTATGAAGAAACCTCTGCTAAAATGTGGGAAGCCATTCTAAAAATGTATGGGCCGTCAAATACCTTTGTTCATCTGTTTCAAATAAAACAAGAACTAGCCCAATTGAAACAGAAACCTGGCCAGTCGATCGCCGATTACACTCTGTTATTTAAATCAAAATTGGCTGAACTCAAGTTCTATCAGCCACCAACGACTGATTTGAAAGAAATAGAAAAGAGAATGGAACAAGAAAGTGTGTTTCAGTTCTTATTAGCACTTGACTCTTCCTTTGAATCAGTAGTTAATCAGATCTTACTCTCTCCCGAATCACAATCTTTGGAGAGAGCAATCAGCTTGGTTAAGCAATTTGAGTGTATCAAGAGTGTTATGAACCAAGCAAACTCTTCAATTGAAACTGAATTTGAAAGAAATGCCATGGCCGTGACATACGGTGAAGGCCATAATCTGGTTGGTGGTGATCACGGCAGGGGGAGAGGTAAAGGAGGACCAACAAGCAAGTGTGAGCATTGTAATCGCACCGGGCATGATCAAGAAAGCTGTTGGTTTCTTCATCCTCATCTCAGACCTAATCGAGATAAGAAACATGGTGTGACTGGAGAGGAACGAGAAATGTTTAATTCAAATAATCATACCGTGACCTCTGCCGCTGCCGTATCCTTCTCAAATTCAAACGACGAGCAGCCTTATCAGCAACATTTTACTGGTAACACCCCTGTTTTTCCTGAAAATTAGAACTCTAGCGTTCCTCAAAATTCAATACAGCAATTAACTTATTTTGCTGTATGTAACAATCAGTGAATTATAGATTTTAGATTTGTAACATATTTTGCTGGTCAATGAGGTTCAAATACCCATAATAGAAATAAGAGGGACACAATTTTTTGAAAAGCTGTTACAAATGTTTTGTACATTTTACATCTAATTTATTATCAGTCAATAAAGTTTCATAAGAATTAAATTGTAATGTCATATTCTCATTAAAAAAATTGTTTATATTTTAGGATATAGTCACAGAGAAGATGATTGGTGAGGAATTTCTGATAATGATCTATATATCTTATGATGATGTAATCGAACATATCTTATTAGGAGAATTTTTTGTATTATCAAATTTAAATTTAAATTACTGTAATGTTTGTGAGTTATTTCCAGATATGACCAATCTGTAGAATATTCTCCGTATCCAGAGACGCCTCAGTTAGCGCAGATTTGAAGAAGTATTTTCCAGATTGGGAGTTTCGGAGAATAATTCTCTAGTTTTTTTAATTAAATAGAAAATATTATGAATTATTTATTTTTTGTATTGACATATAGCCCATTAATATTCCTTACAAACCGCAAAAAAGTAAATCTGAAAAATGTTGATCCGGATTATTTGTCGCAGTCTTTCTAATAAATTCAACTATATAGTATTTCATCTATTTTTAAATAAATATAAAAATATTTCTAACATTTCAATACAAATTAAATAAATCATAACATATATATTTAATTAAAAAAACAAATCTGGAGGACAATTCCCCGGAACCTCAAATCTGGAGAATAATTATCCAGAAAGAGACGTTGAATCCAGAAAATTATTCTCCGGATTGAACATATATGGAAATAAGTTCAAAATGGTCATAAATTTGTAAATTTTGAATTTTTTTTTTGCATATTAATAAAAATTTCAGAATTTTATATAGGGATAGTAATAATGTTTGCGGCATTCCACACTCTCCCTACATCTACCCTGAGCGGTAAAAAAATTGATAGTTAATTTTTATATTTATTTTTCATCATTTTTAACGCTTGACTTTATAATAAATTAATTCAAAACTTTATAAATTTGACATGTAAATATATTATTTACGGAGTAAATTGGTTTCAACAGTTTGAATTTGCTGTTTGAAGTGAATCTAATAGATTTTGAAGAGCTTAATGAGTTTGAGAACACCCTAGTTCCACTCTTTATTTATCTACAACTTGTGTTTATAACTTTTTATGCATTAAGCTTTAAATCAAATTATCAAAGTCATTTAAAAGTAATAAATAATTATAATATATTATAAAAAACAAGATGTTAACAGCTCAATAATTGTGAGGTACTATTTTCATTATAGTTTAGGTCAGGCAAGACCAGGTTGCAGTTGCAACCTTAAATTTCAGTCTTGATGGCTAAGGACAGTTCTAAAATTTGAGACGGTAAATAAGATATTGGACTTTACATAAATAGCGCCATTATAGCACTGTTATAGCGTTTTCGAACTATAAAAATTATGATGCTATTCCGCGCTATAACAACGTTATATGAATATAGCGTCATTTTTTTAGCCGTTCCAATGTGACACGATAAACGCTATTTAAACTTTTTTTTTGTAACGAAAAAAAAAACAAATGGTCTACAATTTTCAAAAGGAAAGGGAAAGACCGGAGGAAAGATAAAATGAGAAAAATAGAGATAAAGTGAGAGAAAAAAAAATGGCACAGTTTTGTTGGTGCATGTAAAGCAATAATTTTTTTTCTTCATTTTTATTTTTATTTTTCTCAATCACTTCTGCATGATCTTTATCTATAAAGTTCATTTAGTTAATGAAAATACAAGACTTTAGTGTCATCCATCGTAAATAATAAAAAGAAACCGTGATTCAAGTTCCAAATTCAATTTCAATTAAAGCTGAGAAAGAAAATCTCAATTTTTACAAAAACAAAATACAAAAATCGCACAACTGCAATTCATAATTCTCATTAGTTTTTCGGCCTGAACAGTGAATTTGTTGAGGCATTAAGTGAGTAGTTAATCCACCATAAAATTAAAGAATTTCCAACTGAAATGAGTCCGGATTCTCCGAAGAAACTCAATCTTTGAGTTTAGAATTATATTGTCAGATAAAATTTGGACAAATCTGGTCTGAGGTAAAATATCTTTAATATTCGTGTCAAAACAAATCTAGCGGTCTGGATCTAAACTCAAAATTTGAGTTACTTTATGCATGTAATGATGAATTCAACTGAAATGATGTTTGATGCAAGGCCTAACTATATCACAAGTCCATGTCATGCATTAATGATAGATCCGTAGGTCTCTCTTGTAATTGCGATTATCAATTAAATATGAGTGTGATCTTCATTTTTCCTTAAAAAAAAAAAAAAAAGATCCGTAGGCATTTTTCTTTTGAGTTTTGACAGATACAACTTGGTAATAAATCTTCTGAAATCCTCGGAAATTTTAGGAATCCTGAAATTATCAATTCAACTGTCTATATATTTTGTGATTCATACATAAAAACTGTCTGCTTTAAGATTCGTGTTTAAAAAAAATTAGACAGTTCGATTTTGGATTTCAGGATCCCTAAAATCTCCAAGAATTTCAGCCGATTTGGTTACGTACAATCAAAAAGAACGCAGCTCAAATTAATTAGATTCAGAATAATTAATGAAAAATCGTACCTGATATTTATGATGTTGATATTTATCCAAACAAAAAGAACGAAGTGGATATTTTCTACGGTAAATTTTCAGTTCAAATAAAAATTTAATTTGATTTAACCCGTTGAGTTTGAATAATTGAAATGGATGGTTTTGGTCTCTAATCTATCCATAAGAGCATTCTACAATTTTGGTTATATTGAATTGTGTGGGTAAAGAAAGTGAAGCAAAGTCATATTCAGGTAGTCAAAATTAGAGACCTATTCTAATTTAAGCGAAGATTTTTTTTCATAAAGTTTGAAAATTGAGCTACTTCATTATTTAATATTCACAAAAAAAATTGCATATGGACCAAATCATTGGTACCGTTTCAGCTTGTCTTACCACTTGAAACCCCAGCATTACCTCTAGCCTACTCCATACCTTGCATGTGGACATCTAAATATCAGGTGTAAGTCTGTTTCCAGTGGTCTTGATCTCATAGCATTCAGTGGGGTGCCATTCCAGTGGTCAAACCAAAAGGAGATAGTTTCTCCAATGCCTATTTTCCATGTAGTTGACCATCTAAACAAATTCTTGGTAAAACCCAGTTGGTTCCAGAAAAAGAAACCACATGCACCAGGATTTGATCTTCCCCTGATTTTTACTATAATCATTGACCACATTGAATCAGGATCTCTGTGTGCCAAAGCTTTATTTTCAATTCAAATAAAACTTGAAATAATAATGTTTGTACAGTTAAATATATATGAGGTTAATATCCATTATTCCAAGAAAAATATTCGGATTACCAGCCTTACCTAAATGGGATTGTTTGATGAGGTCAGAATATATAATCTGGGTTTTATTTGTTGGATTCAATTCTGGTTGTCTGCTTGTTGGCAATTAATTCTAAACCGTTGAAAAAAAAAATAGAAAGCTTCGTATGCATTAATGCATACAACTATTTTTTTACTGTTAAACTTAAAACATTATCAAACAGTCAGATCAAATGTCTTCCATTTATACCTTGTAATCATTAAAAACACAAATCTTTATTTGTGGCCTACTCCACTTTTTGAGGGCCACCCAATCAATATCAAGCAGTTGTATAGATCAAAAAAAAATTACGAGACAAGTAATTAATAAGGGGACCTACTTTGTCAGTAACAAAAATAATAAAATTTGGCACGCCATACCCAACACAACCAATAGAGGATGTCCACGTTTAAGATTAGTTGAATTTTGGCGCGTTTAAGATATAATTCATTATAGTGGAGTTATGACATTTTGAGTTTATAATCAATATTATACTTCAAACTTCATTTAAGTTTGTAAAATTTTTTTGCGGTTGATTTTTACAGATTTTGCGAGTTTCATTTGCAGAAAAATAATATAGTATAATTAATTATTATTATAACTAAAAACATAAAAAATAAACCCAACGAATAATAACATAAATAAGTTCTTAAGAATATAAAAATAAACACACAAGATATTTTAACTAAGAATATTATTCATTAGACAGTATATAATTATATTACATAGAAAAAATATATTAAGCAACGTACAAAATAAACAAATTTAACGATGCATAAGCACAATTCATTTTAAAGTTATGTTGATTTAA
Source organism: Carex pumila (assembly GCA_033356055.1). Classification (NCBI taxonomy): domain Eukaryota; kingdom Viridiplantae; phylum Streptophyta; class Magnoliopsida; order Poales; family Cyperaceae; genus Carex; species Carex pumila. The sequence continues at coordinate 45,549 of JARJHM010001156.1, read as the reverse complement.
AACCATAATTTAGAAGAGCCCTTTTAAATTACAAATAATATAAATTCAATTATGTTTTGTGGTCTAATCAATTTTTTAACTGATTTTTTTTTCTAAAATCTACAGCTAATATATATTTGATGGATTAATTAAAAGTACAATCTTTACTAATGAAATACATTTTAAATTCATTATTTCCGAATTAGAGTCCGAATCTAAAGCATCATTTGAGTTTTAATCCGGACCGCCAGATTTAAAAGTCAGATCAATCCGGTCCAAACCTGCAATGCACAGGACCTTTAAGATTCGTGCTAGTATATAACTAATGTCCTGGATTCAAATTGTGGGTGAGAATCCAAAATGTATTCCAAGTTAGAAGGGTTGCTTTGAATGTACCTCTACAGAGAATCCAAAAGGGAGAGAAACAAATGCATTAATGATTGTCAACAACTCGTTCACATCTCATTTAAGTTGCCCGACACATACGCTCATGTCTTTTTATACCAACTGTCCTCTTCTTACATCAATAATTCACCACAGTACTGCAGAACCCCAGTTACAATGAAAACGAATGCATATATATGTGCAGCTCAGTTAGTTGTGTTATTCATCTCCTACACATGTTCCTTTCCTTTTAGGAGAAATTAAGTTCATTTGGAACTCGCATAGAGATCAACCATGGATCTCCATGATCTCAAAGAAACAGAAACAGAGATGGATGAAACCGAATCCAAATTAGTTGCCGAGCTGCGTGCCTCCGTTCAAGCCCAAGATCCTTCTGTTAAGGTCTCTCTCTCTCTCTCTCTCTCTCTCTCTCTCTGCTGTTTATAAAGATCGCATCTTTTTAGTTGGAATTTGTATTATTTGTTAATTTTTTTGTACATTATATCTATGTAAGGTTATACTGGGTCTATATTGTATGGGATTGAAGTGATCTTTTTGCACTCAGAAAGACAATCTTTGAAATCAGTACAACTCAACAAAAAAATTTAAAAGTGAAAGGTGGTCAAGTCAACTAAGAACTGAGAATTACTTGGAAGGCACAAAGGAATTAGTGTTCATGTTCCGAGTCTCGCTTTCATTGGAATTTTACTATCTGATTGTTTCTAAGTTGTAGAAGTTGACTTGAGAAAAGTATATATGACTCGTGAATTGCATGATGTTTAAAATTAACGCTGGAGAGAAAATTCTTGAAAATGACATGGGGAATTAGACAGCAGTAGTATATTTTAGCATATTTTTGGCTGAGAAGTAAAAAATTGTAACCATATTTATTTGTTATTGTAAATTAAATAATTATAATTGCATTTTGAAAGTCATTTTGTCAGCTCCTGATAAAATCAAACTGCTATATTTTTTATTTGCTTCTATTTGTTTGGCTAGAGAGACATGTAACAAATTTTAAAAGGAATAATTAATCATTAAAGAAGCAAAAATTAGGATTCTAAAAAAAAATGTAAATTCCATTGTTTCACATTTTCACTAAAAATGTGATTTTATGATTGCCTGGGAATGTGTAAAATCAAAATATTGTGAAAGTATATATATGATCCAAATAATAAAAAAATTTAGCGTGTTTTCATGAAATGCCTGGGAAGATATAATTAAATTCCTACTTTTTTCTTTTAGCAAATATGGTTTCACATAAATTATTCAGATAATTAAATAACTCAAGATGTAAATCAAACTCCTCACAACACTTTATAACTGCTAATTGATATTCAAAATTGACTTAACAAAAGCATTTCCATACTGATTAGCAGCATGATGTCAAAATTAATCTATATATCATTACGGTTCAAGCTCTAAATAACATAGGAAATTATGTGTCATGCAGGAACTGGATGATTTTGCTGTTAGGAGGTTTCTACGAGCCAGAAACCTAAATGTAGAAAAAGCATCAGTTATGTTGTTGAAGTATGTCAAGTGGAGAAAAGAGGCCGTACCAAACGGTTTCATCTCGGACTCGGAGGTCCCTAATCGGATTGCCCAAAAAAACTTCTTTTCTCAGGTAGAACTATATATTTTTTTTTTTTTGTGAAGAAGAAAAGGTAGAGCTAATTATAAAATTACAATATTCTTGTAATTTAGGTGTTGGATATCTGTTCTGATACTTTACTATAAAGCTTCTTTTCCCTTATTTTAGTTTGTCATTTTTTTATTAATGCAGTTATTAGCATGCCTAGAAATATACTGGTTCAAGACCAAATGGTTTCTGGCTAATTAGCTGAGTTGTTTTTATTCTGTTAGAATATCAATTTATGATAAATGATCTTTTTCCCTCTTAAATCCTTTTCAAATAAATATTAAACGGACACTGAAACAAGCCTTCTAAAACAAAACATATTTGTGCAAAATCAAAGTCATTTATGTTTGTGCTTGAGTTGGGGCTTGTCTTCAATTATTTTTTCTTCCAATTTCCTACTTATCATGCATGTCTTATTAGGTTACCTAGGTGCACTATATATCATCTTAATTTGATGAGGATCATTTGATTGTGTTGGTTTAGGTCTGGGTTTTATTAATCTGATTTAAGGACTTTAAAAAAACTTGAATTTGAAATGCACCAACACTTGCAGGGATTCGACAGGGCCGGGCGACCTATAGTCATCCTTTTAGGTGCTAAGCATTTAAAAGGAGATATTGAAGAGTTTAAGCGTAAGTTTACTATAAAGCATATATAAAGAACAGAAAAGAGAAAATCCAAAAAAAAATATACTGTAGCTGACTTTCTCTTCTCATTCAAAACAATATTTCTATGTATAAATAATGCCAGCATAAGATTGTTCTGATAATAATGAAGTATATTTACTTAATTAACAGGCTTTTCGATTTACTGTCTGGACAGAGTCTGTGCCAGGTAATTCTCTATCAGTTCATCCGACTGGTTACCAAACTCCATTTTTGATGCAAAATTTACGCAAAATATAGCATTTGAAGTCCCAACTAATTCAACATTCATCAACCTATTTATTGTCAGTAGACTATTTTCTCCATTTTTTGTGGCTCTATTCAAGTGCTTAATGAACCCGGTTAGTTAATTATGGATCATTTGTATAAGAATATGATCACTGATTCTCTGTCTTTCTTTAATTGTACTTGATACACCCATTTTTTTTTTTTTTGAAAAAAAAAAAATTCCCAATTTCATGTCTTTCTCATATTCAAATTAACAAGCTGCAAAATTGTTGATTAATTCCATCTTTTTGGTTTTACAAAATATATGCAGGTTGCCAAGTGGCCAAGAGAAATTCCTTTGCATAAATGATCTCAAGGGATGGGGATATTCCAATTTAGACATACGTGGCTATCTGGCAGCCCTTGATATCATGCAGGTATACAAACTTTTCTCTTTTATGAAAATATACCTTGTTTTCTCATCTGATAATCTTTCTTTTTAATCCAATATAGTAATTACTTGTATCAGATACAATGATTGAATAGACTCAGAAAATTCTCTTGTTTGAAACTTCTTTTTTATTATTTATATATAATTTGGATTTTGGGTGCATTTTTTTTTTTTTGGTTGCCATATACAGAATTACTATCCGGAAAGGCTGGGTAAGGTACTTTTGATCCATGTGCCGTATGTCTTCATGAAAATATGGAAGATTCTCTCTCCCTTCATTGACAAGAATACCAAAAAGAAGGTAAAATAATCATTATTTATTTAAAACTAATAAATTGGTGCAAACAATAATCAGAGTTGAACTAGAGTGTTTTTAAAAACTCAAAAATATATCATATTGACTTCAAACAACGAATCCAAATTATTGAAACCGGTCTACTTTACGAGTGATGTGTATACATGCAAAATTAATAAAATTTCCAATTAATTTAGTATAAAGTCAAACAGTTAAAATTAGGAAAAATAAATGTACTAAAATTAACTTATAAACATTCTTTTTTTTTTTTACCACTTGACTTTGTAATAAACTAATTTAAAAAATTTAATTGTAAAACCTTTATTGCAAGTGTTAGACTGGAACTAAAATTTAAATTAAAGATAGAGGTGTTTAGTTTGTGTTTGTAGATGACAAGAATTTGCAAACAACACTACTAGAAGAGATGGAAGAGAGCCAGATACCAGATATCTACGGTGGAAAGCTACCGCTCATCCCCATTGACAAGTCAAATTAAGGAGTAGAATCTTTATTTTACAGTAATATGGAAATTTGGTTATAAAACATAAAATGAAAGAAAGCAATCTGATGAACTATGTTAAGTAATATATGTGTCTTGATAGTCTTGCTGATGAGATCACTGATGTGCATGCTTGTGCTTGTGTTAATTTTTCTTCTTTCTTTTAATACTAAACCTTTTCTGGTTAGTACAAAAAAGAAGAAGTGGTTTTATTTGTATACATATTATTTCCATCTTTCTATATAAAATTCACGGCAATCAAGAATGCTATAAAGCAGGGAAGTCGTTTACCAGTACAGGAACTCTTTTGCTTCTTGCCTAGTACTCGTGCTATAGGGTAATAAACCAGTGCTGCTAACAGACTTTCTTTGTATGAAAGAGAAAACAAAAGTTAAAGCCATCAAAGAAAAATTATGCAAACCTTCATTATAAACTCGATCCCTACACCTACCACTTCTTGGCATTTGCTGAACTTGATCCAAAGAAAAATAGGTGCTGAAAATTATTTCCATTAAACAACTAAAAGTAAACTACAAAACTTTGTTCCTGTGTATGCTCCAAGCACAGTTTTATTTTTCAAATGCCTCAGCAATGGAAAAGGAAGCAACTCATTATAGAAACTAAGGTACTAAAGAAGGAAATAAAATATGAAAAATTGGGGCTCGGCACAAACTACTTATTATTTATCAGTTGCCGGGCGAGATTGAATTTTTTATTTTCTCACCGTCAATATTAGAACAGTCTCATTCCAATTCTTTTCCAAATCCAAGCTCTGACATGTCTTGTCTGGCCATCAAATTTCTAAAAAAATGTGCAAACAAGAAAAATGGATAAAGGTACTGAAAAATATACAATGCTCAATGCAATTGGTTGTTTCAACAGGAGATATGGCATCATTTCAAAGATTCAAAGGCCAATATATCTGAGAGATCATTTTCATCACTTCATAGCATGAACTCTTTAACTAATACATGGTACCAATGTGCTGAAGATCAAATATTGGTAGAAGGTAGCTGGAAGTAGCTTTGAATACAGAAGGCATGCAGGGCCTGTAAATAATAAAAATGGAAGTCTTTTATGCAATTGTTTAGCAATTAGGAATTTCATTATGAATTTTTAAATGATGATAAGATTACCTCTCCATACGGCACTGCAAGTACTTCTTAGACAGATGTCTACATTTTTCCAATTTAAACCCTGCAGTTTTCAGGCATGCTATATACTCTTTCTTATCCTGTGCACACATTTTCAGAAATTCAATCAGTCATTTGTTTTTAATTAAGAAGTGCTTTATTTGTTGATTCCGTAAGTTCGAGTGAAAGGAAAAAATAAGTACGAGGTCACACTCATGTAGATGATCCAGGAAATACTCCTTTCTCAGGAGGTACCGGTCTTGCTCCCCTATTCCCACCAAATGCCCCACCTGTCAGAGAGAGAAACAGATAAATAGAGTTACGAAATTTTTATTCCAAAACATGAATGAAACTCTGGGGACAAAAAATAATTATCTCAAAGGTGAATTTGATGCAAAAGATTATACTGAATGCTCAGTTTTCCGATGATGGTATTACAGATATAGGTTCGGTTAGATATTCTGTTAGATAGTTTGTTGTAACAAACTAGTCAAAGACTAGTATCACTTCTATGGCTCTGTCTATATAAAGAGCATTGTAAAGACTTGTAAAGATTGGATGAATGAATAAATCATTTCATAGCATATCTCTTCACAAAATTATTTAAATCAAAATATTAAGATCTGTTTTAAAAAAAAAAAAATTAGCGGACCGCCTAGCCCCCAGGTGTTCTGGTCCCTAGTGGACTACCTCTAGCCTGGGCGGTCTGCTAGGGAGGGTGAGCCGCCCGTGGGTTCAGCGGTCGGGGCAGTTTTAAAAAAAAAACCAATGCGGGGGCAATTTTAAAATTTTCTTTTTTTTAGAGTATTAATAAAAATGCCCGCATTATTGCATAATTTGAATGAATTGATCAAAAAATTAATAAGTAAAGAAATAATAAATTGAATTAATTTTTCAACAAATAGTAAAAAAATTGTCATGTGAAAAATGTGATTTTATATATGAAATTTAGATGTCAAAGTCTAGCATCACATAATAAATTAATAACTTATACTATAAATACTTCATTAATATTCTCAGTGGATTCTTAAAAAAGAATACAAAGTATGATATATGAAATAAAGTTATTCTATTCTACATTAATATATAAATTTAATTTCTAAAATATTTTTTCTAATTTAATATAATAAAAATGGATAGATAATGATACTAAATTTGATATAAAAATATAAAAGTTTCTTTGAGTTACGCATTTAGCTGTCAAAATAAAAGCATTACCATTCAAAAAATAAAAAAAAAGACAATAAACAAGCTATTTTCATTTCTTTTAATAACATTTTTTTTCTTTTACCCATTTATACAAGTTTTTATTAAGTTTTGTCATAATTAGAAAACTCGGATATGAAAAATAAAATTTTCCTCAATAATCTAATTGTGGTTGTTTCAAAATAGCATGCTCAATAATGTTGTTTCGAAACAGCATAACCAAATAAAAACATTTCCGAAGATCACCTTAAAAAAATCATATCTATATTTATATATAATCAAACTTTATTTGTCACCATTTTCAGGGGGTTTAGAGAGAACAGAAAAAAAAAAAAAAAGAAGAAGAGTAAGAATGGCGGAGATGTACGTGATTGCCCCTAATCACACAGCCATGACTAACACGGTGGCTGTTGCTTCGACAATCAACGGAGCGGAGCAGGGAGTGGTTCAATTTCCGATCGCCACCTCTTTGTATGTGGGAGATCTGGATATCAACATCACCGACTTTCAACTCTTCAAAATGTTCAGCACAATGGGCTTCGTCAGATCTGTGAGGGTCTGCCGTGACGTCACCACCCAGCGGTCCCTTGGTTATGCCTACGTCAACTTTAGCAGCGCCGCTGATGCTGCAAAGGCATTGGATAAGCTAAACTTTGAACCTCTAGGTAACAAGTTCATTCGTATAATGTATTTAAACCATGACCCGAGTTTACGTCTTAGTGGTGCTGCCAATATATTTATCAAGAACCTAGACAAATCTATCGATAACAAGCTACTGCACCGGATATTCTCTGGATTTGGTACAATCCTTAGTTGCAAAGTCGCAACAGATGCTTTCGGGCTGTCGAAAGGTTATGGTTTTGTTCATTACGAAACCGAGGAAGCTGCAAAAAAAGCAATAGAACTGCACAATGGATGCTTTTGAATGGCAAGGAAGTTTATGTGGGCCCCTTTCGCCGCAAGCAGGACAGAGAAAATGCAGTGGACAAAACAAAATTTAATAATGTCTATGTTAAAAACCTAGCCAAGACCACCACAAAGGAGGAGCTCGAAGAAATATTCGGCAAGTATGGCACAATCACCAGTGCTGTTGTTATGACTGATGAGAATGGTAAATCAAGGTGCTTCGGGTTCGTTAATTTTGAGAACCTGGAGGATGCCTCGCATGCGGTTCGTGAGCTTAATGGAAAGATATTTAACGGTCAGGAGTGGTATGTGGGAAGAGCACAGAAGAAATCAGAAAGGGAGATGGAGCTAAAGGCCAAGTTCTATCAGAGCGCGAAAGAGGCGGTGGGCAAGCTTCATGGGTTGAATTTATATTTGAAGAATTTAGATGATAGAATCAGTGATGATCAACTAAGAGAAATTTTTTCTCAATATGGCACAATAACCTCTTGCAAGATCATGAGGATTGAAAATGGCATTAGCAAGGGGTTTGGGTTTGTTGCCTTCTCAACTATTCAGGAAGCAAGTCGCGCTCTTGTGGAAATGAACCGAAAAATAGTTGCTGGGAAGCCACTATATGTAGCAATTGCTCAGCGTAAAGAATATCGTACGGCTAGACTGCGGTTTGAATTTGAACAGATGCGGCGTAAGACAATGGGGCCTCCTATAGGTCATTGTCTGCCCATGTATTATGCACAAGCTCTTCCCTTTGTTCTCTCTCAGTCAGGATTTGGATTCCGGTCACAGATGATTCATGGGATGAGGCCGCTCGGTCCTCCAATGTTGAGCATAATTGCGCCATTTGTGCAGCCAGGTCAGTAAGGACTAAGGACCCAGATCTAGAGGCCACCGCAGCAATTTTGCACCTATGCATCTATGTCGTTATTTTGCAAAGTGCACACCTGCTTAGTTGCTTTAGTTGTTGGCATATTTAAAGTTTATGTTGGATGTCTGACTAATTAGTTTATTAGGTTTTGTGTTTGTAGTGGTGTTTTAGGTTTTGTGTGTGCAATGGAAAAAAAAAAAGAGAGAGAAGGAAAAAATAAAATAAAGGGTAGCTACCGAAAAAAGAGGTGTTCTCCTCCCTTCTCTTGATTAGCAAAGAAGTGTTCATGTATTTTTTTTTGGTTTGCTATTGTTATTACTAGAATTCTCAAGCTATTAAAGATCGAATCAAATTCCTTTTAAACTATTATTTTCTTTATCGTTATTTTTCTTTTTAATTATAAAAAACACTAAAAATATATAAACTGTACAAAACCACCAAAATTTTAGTCACGGATATCCGTCTTTTAACCTATTTTTCGTCCACCAAATCATTTCCGAATTTGGATCATTTCCAAAATCTCTTTTTTTGAAAGCTTTGTAGACTATGTTTCTCCGTGTTACTCCAATACTCTACATAGGGTCCCATACGTGTACGTATACGGTCCCGATATGTATTGGATATGCCAGTTCGGTTTAGGTGGCCATATAGGGTCCCATACGGGTACATAATACAGTCCCGATATGTATCGGATATGCTAGCTCGGCTTAGGTGGCCATATAGGGTCCCATACGGATACGTATGACATATCCGATACCAATACTGCCTGATACAGCCTTGATATATATTGGATATGCCATCTCGGCTTAGGTGGCATATATCATTCCATCGGATACGGTCTCCGAGACCTCTTGAACAGCAGCGATAGAGTCGTCTGGACGCACGATACGGGATAGTGATACGTTAATTTTATTTCACTTTCTCCAGCTCTGTCTGGAGAATTTGGATCACCACAGGTACCTGACTCAACAAAATTATAAACAGCTCTGTCCAGATTATATTTTTTTAATTTGGCACGAATCGAAACGAACCCCATATAGTTCTTTGAAAGGACTCAGCTGAGAACAAAATAAATTTGATTTTGAAAGTTTTGAACTTGGGCTCGGCTGAAATAAAAATTCTGAACTGGGCCGAGGATTATACCAATTTGGTCCTAATTGATGTTGATATGAAAGGTAAAAAAATCTTTGCAATTTGGTCCTATATATTGATTATTTTTAAAAGTTGCATGCTTGGTCTTGGTCTAATTGATGTTCATATCCACAACAATACGGTGGTTGGGAATGTGGATATCATGTCATATGTCATGTTATTTTTTTCTGGATACTTTTCTGACCTTTTCAATTCTCTTGGATATCTCCCTTCTTGTCCTGTATTGTGGTTCAATTGATAGGAATAGTGGATTGGGGCTTCAATGAAAGATAAATAACTGATTGAGGCTGAGTGCGGTAATTAAGATTTGGGGCTGATGGCACAGTATCGAGTTTATTGGAAGGGGTTTAGTGTTGATAATGTAATTATTTAACAACTGTAGGGAGGTTAAAAAAACTAGGCTAATACTCATCTTAGTGTTACTGTCAAATATATGTCCTGATGAAATAGTAATTTCTTACTAGTTCAATTTTATAATAGCGAGGTAACTTCCAAGATTTACATTCAACCTGAATGAATGGTACCGCTATGTGTTGATTTTGAATTTCAGATCGTGGCAGATTGTTCAATTTTAATATACTGCTTGCTTGCGTTTGTTGTTTCTAAGGTTCTAAATAGCTATTACTGTGTCATCACGGAAAGGTTACAAAAAAAAAAGCTATCATGAATAATGTGACTATAGCAAAAACTATCCTACCTATTTTTTTTTCTTTTAAAAAATTATATAATATAATTCTACTAATTATTAATATTATCTAAAGTCTTATGAAATGCTAAGTGACACCAAATTAATTAAGAAATTGTAATATTTATATTGAAGCATTGCAAATTTTAAATTCATATTCATAATATCCCTTAGAAATATCACGAACTATATATTTTTCTATTTATAATAACCCTAGCATAATGGCATATACTAATTTTTTTTTATTCAAAATAACATATACATCATGTCATAAACTATTTCTACTTTTCTATTTTTTTTCTATTTAAAAACACAAGTAATATGGGCCTTAAAATAATTTGGTCATTATAATAAATTTTCAATTTGAATCTTGAAATGAAAGCCTATGTATCATAACATACATTGTGTATTACACTACACGTTATAGTAGTTGTAACTCAAATAGGGTATTTTTATCTCATAACTTATTGTGCGTTATTTGCACTACACGCTACACGCTATAACAGTTGTAATTCAAATAACATATTTTTATCTCATAACTTATTGTTTAAGATCAAAAATACAATATAGCATGCTATCTAGAATCAGCTGTTTACTAAACAACCGATCTTCATAGTTACGGATTATGATAGGGTAAGCTAGGTCCCATCCTTGTAGATAAGAATTAGGACCGGCCATGAGTCTGATCCTGATTACTCCTACATCCAATGTTGCTCTCATTTACACTGCACCCGAATCCGATCCTGATTGCTATTTATGTACTGGTGTTTACCAAATCTACTGTGAGTAGGATCACAGAAATTCATACAGTGAGTAAACCAAACAATGGACCGTGCCAATGAAAACAGCAACAAGATCATATATTGATGCAATGTCTTGTAGACATGATGTTAATCTACTTTGCTAAGGTGCACTTAATTAAGATTGATCAAAACAACATTTAAACTCTAGAAACTCTTAACATATACACTTTAAGCCGCCCACTGCAGACTACTGCCAGTTACAATGATTGCATCTCCACCAACTAATATTTACCTACAAAAAGATAGTAAAGGACTCTATGCATGCACTTACAAAGCCTCAAAACATCATGCAAATTGAGTATGGACCTATCGACATAGGCCTCTCTAAGAGACCATCTCCCACAACACTTTCAAAATGCCAAAACTTCCCTTCCTTATTTTCATAACAAGAACCAGCGAGGGTGTGTAATAGGGCATCTTTTGAATAAAAGAGGGGCAGTGGGACGAGGAGGCAGGATTTTGGAGGATATTTAGGAATTGTGTTGTGTGTGATGTTTCTCATTCCACCGAGCAAGTGTGCTTAATTATTTCAAGATTTTCCATGGGCCCAAATGATATTGTGCCAGGAAAGAGAACCGGCTAAACCTTAGATTAACCTAACATGCACGAATCTCTGTGACTGAGCTAGAAGGCGGCTCACAGCTAGCTGAGACCTTCAAGGCCCCAAATAGGCAAGTAAGCTTCCTTATTATGGCTGGCTTGGGATGAGCATCTCCATTTAATGCCTGGGACTGGAAATCTCCATTAGATGGTAATGCACCCAAGTCAAACTCCTTGCATATGTCTGTGCACAAGTCATACCCATCAAAATCTTCTTCACTTATAAATATTCCCTCCTCACAGCCACTAGCATTGTTGTTACATGAACTTCGAGGTGAGGGGAGTGCAATCTGGAAGAAGGAGAAGATGAGGTCTTCTTCATTAGACCGCTCGTTAAAGCACTTAAGGGCCAGTCGAGTTGTTGCAACCTCCTCATCTTGAGCCAAATTTCTGATACTTTCTTCTTTGATTAAATTCATATTACAAGAAGTCTCAGTTGAATTTGAAAGTACCCAATGCTTTTGTTGGCTATATTCTTGAACAGCCTGTAATTGAATGTCACCAATGTAGAAGTTAGTAGGGGTGTTCATCGGTTCGGTTCGGTTGAAACCAAACCGAACTTGGCAAACCAAAGTTATAATTCGGTTTTAAAAATAAAACCGAACCGAACCGAATTAGCATTGCAACCGAACCAAACCGAAGTTTTATTTTGGTTTGTTTGGTTTGTTCCGTTCAAACCGAAATATATTAATTTTTTTATTTAAAACAATTGATTTATAATAAACCAAAGTATATTAAGAAATAAACTAAGATATTTAGAAATAAACCAAGTATTTAAAGCAATTGATTAAGAAATAAACCGGAGTATTAAAAAATAAACCAGGTGGTTCCGATCAAATCCATATTATATAAAAGTTCGGTCGGTTCGGTTATTTCGGTTTTGAAATTTTTCAAATCGAACCGAACCGAAATTATAATTCGGTTTTGAAAAGCCAACTGAACCGATCCAATAAACCGAAATAACCGAACTGTTTAAACCGAGCTAATTCGGTTCGGTCCAAAACCGATTAAACTGAACCGTTTGAACACCCCTAGAAGTTAGTATAAAAGAAGACTGTATGCCTCCATGTAAAACAAAAGGGACAGAAAACCTAGTGACTCTTTTTCCTATTTTAGCCTACCTACCCCCAAGTTAAAGTTCTTTTACCAAAGAAATTCGTAAAAAAGAGAGAAAGAAAAAGATAATATATAGTGTAAAGATGAATTAGACCATCATACCACCATGCCAAATAGCCAAGGTTGTTTTCTACTAACAGTATTGAAGTCAAAGCTACTGAGTTTAGTTTTCCCACACTTAATAAAAACAGAAGTTCAAGATAAATATGTTGTTCTTCCTTCTTTCTCATGGTTGTAACTCAATTTTAAAGTTTATCTGACTAAATATAATATCATTTACCTGCCACTGTGACGGTGCCAGGAGGACACGTGGTCTAATTGATCGAACATGATTAAGGGCAGTTTCCGGAGTCATATTTTTATGCGCAATCTGCCGTGTTGAAAAAAAAAAAAATTTACCACAACATACAAGATTTGCAAAAGAAATAGAATTCTAACATTCGAAAAAGATATAGAGACTAAAAGCACTAAAACAAGGAAGAAAATTTCCTTACCAAATAGCACAAGACAATAGTAGTGCTACGCCCCCTTCCAGCTTTGCAATGTACATAAGTAGTTCTGCCGCATGAAGCATTCCCTGGTTTACAGAAAACATATCAAAAAGAGCTGATAATATGATACAGTTTAAAAGGAATTAACTCCCCTTTCCCCCTATTTTACATAGGTTCATAAACAAGAGAAACAGTGCCAGAAACTTACTGTGGATAAAGTCCACAGCCCGGTTTATATCCTCAAATGAAGGTGCAAAAAGGTAATCTCTCGTGGGAATCACTAAGTGGGCAATCTCATGAGCCTGAAAATACAAAAAAAAAAAAAAAATCAAACAAAAATTAAGTCATTATTAATATTAAACAATTCCATATATGCAGTTACATACAAAAACTCTAGATATATAGGGCCCAAACTTGTTCAAACTTCCAAACTAAAGATGATCAGAACTATTGCTTTGTTAGTACTGATATAAAAAAAAATAATAGTAGTGCGAGTCTTAGTGTAAAGTGCAAAAAATAGATAGCAAAATAGTACATGATATAAAGCTGATGGAACCAATGTTTCGTATGCCTCGTTAAGTGTGACAACACCCCGAACTCCAAGCAGCCTCAGATGTGGTACATCGCTAGGGAACGGTACTGCTCCAAGTAGAACAAACTACAAAAGATAATCACAGGATAAAATAAACTATAATTAGATTGCTTCAAAATTTGATAAAGGGCAAACGAAAAGTTGGGATCATAAAAGACCTAATTTAGGGGCTCTGATAATTAAAAAGTAATTGCTTGAGAAGAAGTTGTTAGCTAGATTGGAATAGTTAATTATCTGAGTTTTAATTAATTCAATGGCTAAAATTAGAACATAAGGACACAAGGAAAAGAGGCCAATCGCCCATTTGATCCAACTAAAATTCCCAAAATTCAATCAACCACTCCAGGTCGTTTGTTTCCATCGCTTAGAGCAACAACCGCCCAAATTTAGCTCTAATTGATCCAGAAAACATAGATAACTCTCCAAAAAATATTCGGAATTAATCCGTACTTTTACCAGTCAACCCCGAAGAGAAATAAGAAACAGATTGATTGACCAGAACGAACCTCATCAACTCTATCCCACCACCTAAATTCGGACTGTATTTTGTTACGAAAGACATTGTAAGCAAGTGTAGGGTAGAACAAGATCCTCGCTCCAGCTCCGACCAGGGCTCGCTTCGCCTTCAACGCCACCACCTCCTCCTGCGAACCACCTCCTTCGTCAAGCTGCTCTATCCTCATCTTTACCTAAATTCGAACCAATCAAACCCTAGAAATCGTTTTAGAGGAAAATGAAGGGAAGGGAAGGAAAGGGAAGGAGAACAAGTGGCGCATGCGTGGAAAAGAGGAGAGAGAGAGAGAGAGAGAGAGAGAGAAGAAAGAGTATTTTTGAATATTAATAAATGGAAAGGAGGTGGGTGCGTGTATGCGTTTGTGTGCTCTGGCTCCGTTTTTAGAAGATAAAAGGATCAGATTTGGTAACAATAGAAAAATAGAGGGTTTGTTTTCTGGAACCTCAGAGAAGGAAAAAGAGAAAATATAATAAATAAAGAACGGTGTTTGAATTTGATTGGGGTGTCATAACCGACAAGAGATTTATTATGTTTGGCACTAGCCACTTTTGGCTTTCGGTTTCGGGTCGGATTTCTTCTGTTATATTTGCTCCTGCTCGGTTTTTTTTTTTTTTTTTTTTTTGACTAACTTTAGAAAATACAATAATAGTAAAGGGTTGATTTTTCTCGTCTGAAAAAAAAATAATAACAAATTGCTAGCAATATCGGCGGTTCGTGAAATGTGAACCAACCGTTAATAATATGAAAATTCGTGTTTTAAAATAATATAATAATTATTGTTTGTTATATTATTTTGCGTTTGTTCTAACAATTTCTTTTCAAAGAAATGTTGAAAGTTGGGTTTTGTTATGAAATAAATGTGAACAAGCATAAAGAAGAACAAGCAAAATAGAGATGAAAAGATGTATGAATAAAGAGATTACCATCTTTTCATCTCTATTTTGCTTATTCTTCTTTATGCTTGTTCACATTTATTTCATAACACGTTATCAGCACGAGAGTTCTACTAGTTGAAGATTCGAGGTAATTTTAGTAACTTTTATTTCAATTTTATTTATATAAATAATACTTCCTAGTAATTGCTAAATGAAATAAGTTATCAATTTTTTATATTTATTTTGAGATGTTTAGTATGATTCATAGAATTTTATATGAAGTGCATTTTTTTTAATTTAATCTTCCCAAAGAAGATTTAAAAGAAAAAAAAACTTATTGAAAAAGATTTATATGATGTACAAATATTGTATAGTGGTTCATATATATTTTTTTTTTCTTCAATAATTGAATCTTCTTGAAGAGGATTTCAAGAGATATTACAAAAATTCTCAATTTTATAAAATGCACCGAGAAATTGGCCCGAAGCCATTGTAGCCATTTTATCAACTTGAAGAAGATTTCAAAGATATTAAGAAGATCTTCCTGAAGAAGATATAAAGAAAAATTATATGATGCGCAAATTTATCATGATGTTTATATATATATATATATTTTTAATAATTTAATCTTCTTGAAGAAGTTAAAAGATATTCTAAGTTGATTTATTATCTCTTTATGGTTGAAGAGATTATAATGAGTTGTTGGACAAAATAATTCAATTTGTTCTGCTTCATTTCTTGAAGTAAATGTAGCAATATATAATAATAAATTTGAAAAAAAAAAAAACTTGTGGACGTGGACGTATAAGAATGAGTTTATTATCATGGTGATTATTACAAAAACACATCTTTCCACCTGAAGTGGAAAGATAATGAAATTTTTTTTAATAATGTGCAAAAATTAATGTGATGTTCATATTTTTTTTAATAATTTAATCTTCTTGAAGAAAATTTATGTGGCTCACAAAAATTAATATGATAATATTTCAATATATCTTCTTGAAGAAGATTTCAATAAGATTTATATGATGTGAAATTTTTTTGATGTACTCTTCCCGAAGAGGATTCAAGAAATATTTCAAGTTTATACATTATCTTTTACATTATATTATGTTAATGAAATGGTCCGAAGCCGTATGAATATAAATTATATTAATGAAATTAGCCTGAAGCTATTTCATCAATTTTATCAATTGACCTGAAGTTCAATTATAATAAATTATTGAAACCACATGTCTTGTTCTGGTTGAACAAATAATAGTTACACATAAAGTGGAAAATAATATGATGGACAAACTATTAGATATGGACGTGATAATGAAGAAAAAGTGCATCATTCCACTAGAAGTGAAAAAATAAATGAACAAAAAGAATTACCACTAGAAGTGGAGAAATAATTAGAAAGTGAAGAGAATAACAAATAAGAAAATTTATGCTATTATTAGTCATGTACCTGTCGTACGCCAATGTACCTGTAGTACGTCAAAACATTATATTGAACTATTATGGACAAACTCAATTTAGTCAAATTATTTGACATTATTTGAATGATGAAAAAGAGATATATAAAATAGGTGACATTTATAAAAAATTGAGCCCTCACTGTTTGAAAAAAAAAAAAACAGTATATCAAACTTATACAAAATTATTTGAAAAGAGGTGATTTACTTTTATAAATCATTTAATTTTCTAGTAATACAATGCCCTAAAAGAAGCTTGTTCGTTTCTATTAATACAATGCCTTAAAGAAGCTTATCTATTTCATTAGAGGTATTACATTATAAGGTGGAATTTTAATTTTTATCTTTTATGTTGTTACGAAAAATTGTAAGATAAAAAAAAATGAATAGTTGTTCATTCTTTATTTTGAAAAATGAATTAATACTTATTTATTATTTATATTGATTGTAGTGCATAAAAAAATGTAAATGTAAGATAAAATTTGCTTATTATGTTTAATTTTTTTAAATACTAGTTATTTATTCTTTTTATTATTGATTATTGTTGAAATGATATTTATTTATTTTTATAAAAAAATTGATTGAAAACTCCAGAAGAGCTATTTTGTGGTTACATGGAGAAATACAGATTTATATTGATGATGATGTATTTCTTGTAAGTCTCAAATAAATTTGTTAAGTTTTAAGAATATCCGCTGAAATGGATATCATATTGAGACAACTAATGAAAAAATATTGAATATATGAAAAACAATGCATATTGAAAATAAATTGCATATGTTTTTTCTCTGACTTGTACTGCACATATATTAGTGCAATTGAAACACATGTTATTGTAAACCAGAAGTTTACATACAATAATATGTTTATAGTTTGGCATGACCGGTTGGACCATTCCGGATTAATAGTGATGCAAAAAATAATAGATAATTATTATGAACATTCATCAAAGAACTAGAAGATTATTTAATCTGATGAATTTTTTGTGTGTTGGTTTTATTTCTAGAACGTATACAATATAATATTTGTGGAACAATATATCCAACATGTGAACCATTTGAATATTTTATGATTTTAATTGATGCATCAATAAGATGGTCACATGTATGTTTATTATCAAATCGCAACCTGGCGTTTGCGAAATTACTTGCTCAATAGATTTGATCAAAGAGCATAATCCAATTATGAAAATACGTCTAGACAATATCGAAATTAATGTTAAACATCCTGTAGATGTTCGTATATAAACAAAAAAAAAGATATGATATTTTACATACAACAAAACTAATTTGCATCATGCCAACTAGCTATTATAAAGCTTCCCCTTATAATTTGTTTTTGGTCACATACCTAATATTTTCCATATAATAATTTTTGAATGTGCGGTATATGTTATAATTGCTCCACCACAACGCACTAAAATGGGATATCAAAGAAAGTTGAGAATTTATATTGAATTTGAATCTCCATATATAATATAGTATCTAAAACCATCGATGGAAGATTTATTAATGGCTAATTTTGCCGGTTGTGATTTAGATGAATAAAAAATTCCCAACCTTAGGGGGAGAAAATTATCAACTGAAAAAAAATATATATTAGTATGAATTATTATTGTCTTATTTTGATCCTCGTACTAAAGAAGATGAACTAAATGTTCAAAAGATAATTCATTTGAAAATGTTAGTGAATCAATTGCCATACACATTCACAGACTCAAAGAAAGTGACCAAATCACATGTACTAGCTGCTAATGCTCCAATTAAAGTCTGTGTCCCTGTTGGACAGACTAATTATAACACGCATGAAGCGTGGAAAAGCAATCGGTTCCAAAGATTAAAAATATAAAAATTCTCGAAAAAGAAAAGGAGCAAAGAATGAAAATGGTCAAGTCGAGGATATGATAATTTCAGATAAAACTCCAGAAGAAAATAAAATTATAAATAATATTGGAGTTCCAGTAGAAACTCAGGTATCTGAAATTTCATAAAAATAATGAGATCTCAATAAATTATATCATGAATGAAATAAGATGGAACCGAGATAAAATTGATATCAATAATATTTTTGTATATAATATAGCGCTAAACATAATAAATATTGAGGATCATGACTAGAAGTCTATTAAATAATGTCGACAAAGAAATGATTGGCCAAAATAGAAAGGTGCAATTGAGGTAGATATAAACTCTCTTGAAAAATGAGAAGTTTTTGGACCTGTAGTCCTTGTACCTCAAGGTATAAAACCAGTATGATATAAATGAATATTTATGAGAAAATAAAAATGAGAAAGGTAAAATTTTGAGATATACTCATATGTGGTGGATGCAACAACTTTTTGATATATAATTAGTCTGGCAGTCTATGAAGGACTTTTTGCACCTAATGGATATTGTTACAGCCTATGGCTCGCTTGATAATGATATTTATATGAAAATCTCTAAAAGATTTAAGATGCCTGAAGCATGTAATTTAGGTTCTCGAGAACATTATTTAGTTAAATTGAATAAATTTTTATATCGATTAAAGCAATATGGACGCATATGCTATAATCGTTTAAGTGAATATTTATTGAAATATGGATATAATAATGATATGACCTGTCCACGTATTTTCATGAAAAGATATAGAAATGATTTTATTATAATTACAGTTTATGTTGACGATCTTTGGAATTCCTGAAGAGCTTCCAAAAGAATAAATTATTTAAAGGAAGAATTTGAGATGAAAGATCTTGGAAGAACAAAGTTTTGCATTGGATTGCAAATTGAACATTTAAAAATGATATTTTTATGCATCAAGAAAATTATATTACAATTATGGATAAATAACATTTATTAAGCAATCCGATGGTTGTAAGATCATTAGATGTGAATAAAGATCATTTAGACCTCGAGAAAATGATGAAGAACTATTTGGTCCTGAAGTACCATATCTTAGTGCAATATGAGCACTTATCTTGATGAGCATACAATACACGATATATCATTTATAGTAAATTTAGTAGCAAAATATAGTTCTTCTCTCACGCGAAGATATTGACATATATTTCGCTACCTATGAGAAAATTTAGCAATACACAAAAGCAAGTCAAGTATGTGTTTGGTTAAGATCTGTGATTTAACACATTTGTCAAACATGTAGATTGTCTTTTAGAGAAATGATCCTGAAGATCATATATGAATATAATATTATATGTATTGCTCAATGAAAGAAATGATACATTAAAGGAGATAGAACAAAACATATTTCACCAAAATTCTTTTTCACATATGATCTCTAAAAGAATAATGTTATTAATGTTCAGCAAATCCGTTCAAGTGAAAAATCTAGCAGATTTATTCACTAATGCACTCCCTACTGTAATATTCAAAAAGCTAGTTCGTAATATTGGAGTTCGCTGATTTAAAGGTCTTGATTGATGCTGTCATGAGGGGGAGTTAATATGCACTATATTTTCCTTAACCATGGTTTTTCCCATTGGGTTTTCCTGGTAAGGTTGTAGTTGCGTATTTAGAAGAATATTATACTTTTTTTCCTTCACTAGATTTTTATCCAATAGGATTTTTTCTAGTAAGGTTTTAATGAGGCATATTCTTATGTAATGGACATCCAAGGGGGAGTGTTATGAATAAAATATTAATGTGGATGTCCATAACTCCCAACATTCATTCCCCACTATCCCCACTACTCCATGCACTACAATTAGAATTGATGGTCACTACTATTGGAATTTATTTCTCCATTTATTTAGATGAAATTTTTCATTTACAATTTGTAGCATATAAATAGAGGCTTTGTAATATTGTATTGTACACACATGAGAAATGTATGAATAAAGAGATTGTCATCTTTTCATCTCTATTTTGCTTATTCTTCTTTATGCTTGTTCACGTTTATTTCATAACAGGTTTTGAAATTTTGGTACAAATTAAAAAAATTTGCAGATAGATGTTAAATATCATATCATATCATATCATCAATTAAATATCATATCATATCATATCATCAATTGGTTCATTGGTATTTGTGATATGGAAATTAGCAAATTTGCATTGAATTTCGATTTGATTGCTTAATCTCAGCACCTGATTGACAGGAATGAATATTTATTTCTATTTATCGATCTCGCGTATCTCTTAATTATCATATCTTAATCTTTCCCTCTCGCTCGACCCGTTGCATTTATAATTTTATATCTCAATTTTGTTCTGACTATTGGAAATTGAGTATTTATTAACAACAACCAAATTTTGTTAGAGACCGAATTCTCTGCTCCCCGGGGAGCAGGAAATTCCTGCCCCTAGAGTCTCTGCGGGTGGGGCCCATTTAAAAACAGTAACAAAAAGTTAAATCCTAAACAGTAATCAGTCCCACTCCGGTCCCACTCCACAGAGACTCTAGGGGCAAGAATTTCCTGCCCCCGGAGGACAGAGGATTTTGTTTCATTTTGTTAACGTTAGAAAAAAAAAAATTCAAACCAGCAAAGTATTCATTATTAGATTAATTATTAAATATTGTTAAGTTTAATCGTACTTCTGAAAATTATTCATTTTATACAAATAGAGGTCAAACAATAGGTATGCCTAATTTAATGTCCGAAATTAATTATTTTATTATTTTGTGTTACATATTATTTAATAATATTTGCCTCAATTTAAGAGTTAAATTTCTTTTCTCTATGTATTCTTTTTCGAAACGAAGTCCAAAAAATAGTCCTAATTTATATAGTTTGTGCAATCTATTTAGGTTATTAATTAATAGTTTAATTGTCTTCTTTACCTCTTCTTTTTTCTCCGTTGCCAAATTAAAAAAGTGAAATAAGTAAATATAAGTAGAAGTAGGTTGGCCTTAAGCTCAATAATCAAGTCCTTATACTAGCGGTAAAAAAAATAATGAAAAATTAATGCATCAAAATCAACTTATATTTTTATATTTTAACCGGTTAAATGTTATACTAAATTAATTTGAAAAAATAATATATCCTTTTTTTTTCCTTACAAATAATTTTCTCTAACAGAGATTCGAACTTATGACCTACCATATCAGAAAATATGTGTCTTTACCACTAGACCAGATATTAGTTCTTGAAAAAAAAATTATATCTAAATGTGTAGATCGGTTTCAACATTTAGATTTATTGTTGAAGTCAATTTGATAGGTTTTGAAATTAATCTCTCTTGTTAAGAACACCTAATTCTATTCAAGTAATATAATTATATTGTTTGTTCGATGGAGAAAGGTGAGAGTAATTAATCTAATTAGAACAAGTATAGTTTATTTAATCTAACAAAGGATAGTATAGTTTATTTATTTTTGACCAATTAATATTAATATTTTTAAGAGTCAGCACCAGTTTAGTAGTTAAAAGTAATGCTTTCAATGTGAAAGTGAAACTCTAATAAAACCTTTATATATATATATATATATAAATAATTAAATTATTTCAACCATTACCATATATATAAAAAAAATGATCAATACCGGTAGGACTAGGCCATTAGCCCATTAGCTACTTTAAAATGTTGGCGTTTATGCGGTCAGAGATGAGATCAAATGATGACATGCTTCGCTGCTTTAAATTATGATTTGTAACTTGTAACCAGATGGACGCAATATACCGAAATTTTTAAATATACCATTATTCTAAAAAAAATTAACCAAACCACAACTTTCTCTCATAATTTCGAATTTTGACATGGCTCCTCCTCCTTCTTCTTTAATCTGAACGAGGAAAAAAAAAAAAAAAAGGTGGCAGCATCCCCTAGATTCGGCCCAAAAAAAGGTGGGCGCATCTTGGGGATGCGGCCATGTCAAAAATTGATTTTTTCAGAAATCGTGGTTGTTTGGTTTATTATTTTTGGGAGTATGGTATATTTAAAAATTTCGGCGCAATATACTTAGTTATTATTTGAGAATAGTAGATGAGAATAGAGATTTTTAGAAGAGTATGAAAATAGTGTTGATGTGGTGCTATTCGGAATAGCGAAAATGTCATTTGGATTAAACATTTAGAATAGTGATGGAGGGATTGAACATTTGAGAGAGCATCAATTGCTATTCCGACTTTTTATAGGAATAGCGGAACAACGCTATTCTCGTTGTTCCAAATAGCAATTGAGTATGTTTGAATGGATCAGAACAATGCTATTCTTGCTGTTCTCAGTACATCGAAACATAGCCAAAGTGAGGCTATACTGCTGTGGTAATATACATATTAAGAATTAACTTGTGTTATGAATTCATATTTTAATTTTTAAAATTTAAATTATTGATCCGAATCGTTATATGTGATTTCTATTTGAAAATAGATTTGGAGATTAATTTTTATAATTTTTATAATTCTATTATTATTTTTTTAGATAGATAAAAATTACTTAATAAAAAAAAATTGAACCATTAAAACACAATAATGTTTGACCTATCTAAAAGTTAGTACAAATATAGTAAATAATACAATATTCAATTTTCAAATACATATTTATATAAAAATTATATTTAACAATTTAGATCTACTATTTAAATTTTAAAAATAAAGATACATATCAATAGTATGAATTAATAATATGTAATATATTACTATAACATCACTCCAATACAATTTGCAAATTGAAAACAGGGGACTCTATATGCGGATGCATTTGATTATGCATATGTCTAACAATATATTCGGAGTGCTTAAATAAATTTTAAATATAAGTTAATATAAAATGTATAGTAATTTCTCCCAACCAGTGGCCAGTTGTCCGAGTGGGAACTGATAATGATCCGATTGGTCCCACAAGCACAGGATATAGATCATAGAGTTGAATTGCTCGCCACCCTGGTCCACACTCAATTAGACTTTGGTTCATGCCAATTCGGATTCTAGTCTCTAGACACGTGTTGTTTTGATCTTCTCTGCTTCTCTCTTTGTAAACCTCTGTGTGCTGGTACTGTTCAAGATTGCATCAGCATGCGGTAAGATTGCCTATTTTTTTAGTTAGTATTTGGTAATAAAAATAAATATATAGAGCTGGTATAAAATTAGAAAAAGTTCTAACATTAGCCCGTACTCAGATTATCTGAGCACCACTTAAAAGTAGTGCACATATGTTATGCGCGTGTATACGAGAACTTGGTAATATCTTAGTGTCACAAGAGTGTTGCTCTTGAATGATGTGCATATAATACATGGATATTACACTTCGGTATTTTTTTTTTTTAAATTTCATACTAACTCTATAATTTTTGTTTTGAAATTCTTGCTACAAAATTTCAAGCAAGACTTGCAGCTAGTTTCTACAGTTATTACCAGTGAACCTCGTTTCTGATTTATTATATTACTTTGTCAAGAACTTTGCCATCTTTACTAATGATAATAAATAACATGTTATTTTTATCTAAATTTTTTTTAATATGCAATATTATTTACGCATAGTGTTGGTTTTGGATTGAATAATTTTTAATAGTAATACCAATGGGCCTTGTTTCTGAAGAGAATTGATTTTATATTACAACGGAGTTCTCAAATTAGTTCATTGAAAAAATTACAACATCAATAATAATTTAGACCGATTAAAATATTTAGAATAAATGAATGAAATACATTTGTATCACAGAATAATAAATCAACACGGACAACAGTATAACATCTAATAAAATATTTGTAACTTGTACAAAAAAAAATTATTAGTATATATATTACTGTTTCTTTAAAGCAATTAACAACTAATGTAATACTCTTATATTAAATAAGTTTGTTGTGCTTTTGAATTAGTATTTTTATGGTGCTTTTGAATTAATCTTTTCTTTTGATATACAAAAATTAGAATTAGTAAAATATGTATACTAATTCAATGAAATACAATATTTCAAACATAAATGTTACATTAGTGAACAACATATATAACTAATAAAATAAATTCTTGAAATACACCTTTACATTACTACATATTTCTCTGTCCGCTAAGATCCTCTACATTTACCAGTAAAGCTTCCTAACATGGCCACAATAGATCACTGAATTGGATAAGAAAGCTAAGAATGGCCTAATTACCAAAAAATAATATTCTCCAATTAAACATGGCCACGTGCCCAATTTTATAAAAGGTTAATAAATGAACCTCTACCTATATATATATATATATATATATATATATATATATATTTTTTTTTTTTTTTTGAAATGTTGCTAGTCGCCTAGTCGCTAGCAAGTGGTGCTACCTGTTTTTTTGTTTTTTTTTTCTTATCCATTATTATTTTTTAGTTCTTATCTATTATTTCTGTCATCCAACTTAAAAAAATAAATAAATAAATAAAGGAGGCTCTGGCATAAATTTATAAAGAGGTCTTATGAATTTTTAATTAGGAGCAAATTGACTCAAATTATGTCGGACTGGATGTAAATTTTAAATTTGAATTATTTTAGCACATCTGGACCCATTTAAGACAGTCTAAGTGGATTCTTGCTACTTCCAAAAAGTACTGGCAATGCATGCGTGATCCAAAAATTAGGTTGTTCATAATAAATTGCCATGTCATTTAATCATGCTTGAGAGGTCACCAAAAGCATATTGGTTTGAATACTTTTATTATATTAAAGGGTCAAGATATAATAAAAGTGACGCTGATGTGGTATCGATCGTCTTGTTTTTGTTTTCAAACATTACATTGCTAATTGCTATCCACTTGCCCACTAAAGAAGTCACTAACAACAAAAATTACTGGACTAAAATGAACCCTTTATGCGCAATAATTTGTTTGAGAACTACTTGTCAAATTTTAAATTTCCTCATGCGTCATTTCTCGTAATTTTAAAGATTCATGGAGGACGTGTTGATTATTCATACTACAAATATTAGTGTTAGTATGTTTGATCGATCCTTGTAATGCCTCTTGAGAATAATAAGCTAATATATACATACTTTAGACTCAAAACTCATACAAATTAGCAATGTATTTAAGTATAAACAAAGATTTAAATAGTATTTATCGTATCATAGCGGAACGATTAAAAAACCCTATGCTATATATTGCAGCGCTATAGTGCCGATAACGTCATAGTTTTTATGATCTGAAACGCTATATTAATGCTATTTAGAACTCTGATTATAAAAGAATATCAAATAAAGTGCACATAACAAATCTAAACCACAATTAATATCTTAAATTTTATTTTTGAAATAAGAATTTTCACAAATTTTAATATTTTTTTAATATGTCGCAGTGTTACAAATAGCGCACTATAGTGGTGCTATAGTATTTTTGAATCTTAAAAGCTAAGTTATGAAAATAAAAAGTGCGCTAATTCAGCTACGACTGCTAAAGCGGTAATAGTAGTCCGCAATCCCGCGTAGTTTGTAGCACAAATAGTGCATGCTATGCTATATAGGCTTTTATTTAAATGCTTAAACTAAAAAATTCTTTTCAAGAATCAAATTTTTTCAAGGTAAAAATTGATTTTTTTCTTTTAAATAAAAAATAAGATAGATATAGTTTATAGTTTATACCGTGATACTTAAGTTATTTTGAATAGAAAAAGATATATGATTTATAATATTATTAGAGATATTTTGAATTGCAATTTGGATTTTGTAACGGTTTAATATAAATATTATAATTCTTTAATAAATTTGATGTAAGTTATTGCTTTATAAGACTTTAGATAATATTAAAAATTAGTAGAAATATAAAATATAATTTTTGAAAAAAAATACAATGTACGGTAATTTTTACTATAACTACGCTATTATTTGTAAGTCGTAACTCTTTTTTTAGCTTTTCTGTGATGGCATAATAAACGCTATTTTCTGCGTACATGTATTTCTCTGAGACGAGGTACAGAGTTACGTGCCACCAAATAATTATCTATATTAGACCTATTGTTCTAAATCGCCAATAGCAACTTGACAAACTATGTTTAATTTTCTAATACAAATAGTTTATTTTTCTGTTATTTTCATATTATATAAAAAACATTGAAAAATAAAAAATTCCAATATAAGTACCTGTCATGTAAGATTGAAATTAATAGTTTCAATTTGTCGATTATAACTATTATAATAAATTTTTAAATTAATTTAATCTTATATACTTGCTCAGCTCGTTCAATAGAATCAATACAACAAAAGGAGGGTTCAAATAACTTCATTTTTTGTGCTTTCATGATGTCTCTATTTTTTTGTGCTTTCGTGATGTCTCTATTTTTAAAATTTTTAATAACTCAAAATTTAAAACTCAAAAGTCAAAATAAAGCCGTTAGATGTGATATATATTATTTTCTCTATGTGTTCATAAAAAAATATTACATTTCAATTTTGTTTTTATATGAATCAATAAGTTGAAAAATCAACGTCTAGAAATTATCTACAGTAGTACGTTTTTTACAAGTTCTTGATGACAACTAAAACAAATTTGAAATGCCATAATTTTTTACACGTGCATAGATAAAATGATGTAGATCATATCCAACGATTTTATTTTAACTTCTAAGTTTTAAATTTTAAATTATTAAAGTTATTAAAAATAGAGATACTGTAAAAACACAAAAAATGAGGTATTTGAACCTTTACAACAATGGTGTTTCCCCTATAATTAAAAGAAGCATGCAAGCAGATCATAGAATTTTTTTAAAAAACCATAAATGAAAAAAATAAATTAACAAACCAACTTCATTGCTCATCGTTTAACTTTATCTTTACAAGCTACAGAAATTGGTCCAGATGTCAGATGTGACAGGATGAGAATTTGGCTCTTTATGGAATAAAGCCATAAGCTTCTTCTATTATCTTTTTTTTAGGAGAGGCCCTTAGTAGGGGTGAAAACGGAGCGGATACGGAGCGGATAATGCTGATACCATATCCGCATCCGTTGGATAATGAGCGGATACGGATACGGATACGGATAGTAAATGGATATCAAAATTCAAAATCAAATCCGTCTTAAACGGATACGGATACGGAACGGATAGTCTACGGATACGGATTCGAATACAGATATAAAACGAATAATGGTTGGATAATTAAGATATATGAACATCTAAGATACAAATATTAATTAAAATATTAAATATAAATATTAATGAACTTATAAGAGATGGGAGATAATCTATTCATATAATATATATATATCAAATAAGTGTATGGTAACAAAAAATATTGTGGTGTAGTGGTTTGAAGCTTAGTTTAAAGGCATTAAGATGGGAGGACATAGGTTCAAATCTCACCTATAGCAAATATTTACCTTTTTTATATGAGTCCAGCCAAACTATCCGAATCCGAATAATCCGTATCTGGATCTTTTATGAATTTTCGAAAATTATCCAAATTCAGATTATCTGAATACGGAGCGGATATCCGCCGGATAATCCGGCTCCGTTTTCACCCCTAGCCCTTAGGCATCTATTATCTTATCGTCAATCATTCAACCCTTTTTTGAAACACGTGCTACTGTTATTTATCTGGCAGACTGGCACAGACCCAACTGTTTCGCTATTCCACTTCCGCCGATTGTTTTAAATGCAGCTTGTTTCCCGTCCGTAGGAAGTCGTAATCTACAGGAGTCGGGATAATTTCTCGTTTCAAGTAAATTACAAACGATGAGCAATGGTTTTGTGTTTGATGATTATTAAAATTAAAAATTTGTAGATTATTGTGAGAAAATATATCTTACTTGCCATTTCGTTAATTAGTAATAAAATATTTCCCACGTTGTTACCTATACAATTATAAAAGAATACAAATTTAACTTATTTATGAGCTCAGCATGAAAAAAATTATATAACAGGAAAATAGCCTCTCCTTTTTCATTAGGAGCCTGTTCGGCTGAGCGAGAATAAGAGAATTGATTGGAATTAGCTGTTTATTCCCACCGAACGCATTTGGAATTGATTGGATTAGTGAAATGGAAGAGACCATTCTTCCGAGCTTTTTAATTTCAAGGGAGAGCTGGAATTAGATTTTGGAGAGGAATAAGGAATTAGACCGGACTCTTTTACCCCTTTTGATTCACCTTTATGCTGATGTGGCATTTGACCTTTATTTTCTATTCTCCACTTCTTTTACCAAGCACGGTTCTAAAGGAAAGCAAGAGAAGAGAAAGAGGTTTCTCCCCATTCAATCTAAGCTCGATCTCTAACAATTTTTTGAAAAAACAACAGACTAAAGATTAAGAAAGCACTATACTTAATTTTCTCTTTTAAAAGAGATCTCATTTAATGAACATATTTCTCAATCTCACCTGATGCTCTGTTCTAGTTGTGTTATCTTCTTTCACCGCAGCATAAATTTTTTTGTCTCTCCTCTCGTTGCCTCATTACTAGTTCTAGTTGAAGAGTTCTTAATTTTTGTCTTTCACTTGATTGGGTAAACTTGAAAGACATAATTAACGTCATGAAGTGTTTTGCAATTAAAAACACGCAAACCAGAATCCGTAAATTCAAAATAAAATAGCAAAGAAATTTAAATCTTACAGTTTTGAATTGAAGACATCTTTAGGCGGAAGCGTTAGTACTGATCTTCAACGGTTTTCCTCAGATCTAATGATGGAGACCCTTTTGCGTTTTCTTTACTTCTCTTTCAAAATGGATGCAAAGTTTTTCAGAATAATATAAGTTCTGAATCAAAACTCCTCTTATTAATCACTCTTATCTATCTCTTACTATTATATTTTTATGTAGAGAGAGAGAGTAGAGAGAGACTTGAGAGAGAGTGATATCAAGAGCCGTATCTGTTTTTTTTCTCTGTTCAAAAATGAATAGGGCCATTGCTCATTTATTAAAATGAATAGGCACATATGCACCTCTTCTCATCAGGCGCCTTTACTTTAATTATTCAATAGATGATTAATTAATTAATCAATCTTATTTTTCAAAAATTAAGTGGCAAAAAAACGTATTTAGAAAATATGGCATCCGTCCAAATAGAGAAGGGGTCTTTTTATATATTCAGAGGTAACTTTTGGGACCAGTACATTTATTAATAATAGTAATCTGAATTTTTTCATCCAAAATTCAGATGCCTTTTCGTTAATTTCTTTATATGAAATTGGTGCACAATAATAACATAGGCCACATAATAAAAATAAAACTAACAAAACTGTGTTGATATTTCGGGTAGGTTATAGTGCAACAATTCGAAACAGTTCAAGATTTGTTTACTACCCGAAAACCAGAATTCAAGTATAAAATTAATTCTAGGATTAAAAAACAGATTTACCACTAGACGCGCAGCGGAAACTTCAAGTCTAGCAGTAGCCTTCTTCTCTTTTCCTTCGTGTCAGATCCACGCAACAACCCAGCAGTCACGTCTCTATCAGTATCCACATGAACAGGTTGATAAACTTCTGTAATTCGATATGCTAGTATCGAATTAACAACCCCTCTTTCTTTCTATCTCTCTTTCTGTTTTTTCGAAAATCTGAATAATAATAGTCCACAGATTCTGAATAGATCACTGCATATTTATAAAGCATATGCACCAGTTCGTTTGAGTCTATTCATGGCATCAATTCGTTGAACCCTTTCAGAAGACTTATTCATTTCAAATCATATCAGAATATCAGAAATTTGGGCCTAGCCCAATAAAGAGTTGATCCATATTAACTATTAATATGGCCCATAAATATTCTGACCTATAATACATTTCTAACAAACTGTTCTCAACTGGTCAACTTATTTTGTTAGGTCATTTTGTTTATTTCGAACCCATAGTAAAAGTACTTCTTAATCATCCATTGAACCTTCGTGGTGTGCTAATTCCATTTATTTTACAAGTTTAAGAAGAAGAAAAACGTACTGATTTGTGCAAAATTTTGAAACACGTAGGACGTAGCAATTTAATCTGCAACAGAAATTTCTTTCTTCAACTGTTAAAAATAAACGAGGGATTGGCATATATGATTGTGCTACAATATTTAATTTAATTTAATTTGTTCATATGATTTGTGAAATTTAACATTATGTTATTGTGCTGTTGAAATATGGTTGATGCACCATAATATAATAAGGTCATAAGAGTCATTTTCTACTATGCTTGTATTTTAATAATTGTTCACTTTTCTTATTCCAATTGTTAAATTGCCGAACACATTTGGAATAGACTAAAATAGTCATCAATTCTTAATTCTATATTCTTCTTTTCTTCTCTTATTCCAAGTCCTGCCGAATAAGGCCTAGATGAAATCAGACAAGCCATCTTTGATAGTGAAGCACATGGTGCTCCTGATCCAGATAGCTTTTCACCTTGGAGATATGAACTTAGACAATCTCAACAAGTCAATCATCTATCTAATCCCTAAGGAACAGAATGCTAGCACAATTCAAAAATTCAAACCCGTTAGCTTAGTGAATTGCATTTTTAAACTCTTTTTCAAAATTCTAACATATAGGATGGGAGGAGTCATGGCTAGGATAATAGATGAAAGTCAGGCAGCCTTTTTGCCCAATAGGTATATCTTAGATAATGTTTTACTTAGTCAAGAAATAATACATTTTAGTAAATAGAATAAACAACAAGGGGTTATTCTCAAAATAGATTTTGAGAAAGCCTATGATAAGATTCATTGGCCTTATATTTTAGAAGTTCTTTCAAGTAGAGATTTTGGTATAAAATTGATTTCCTAGATTCAAAAGTGGTTTTATAGTTCACAATCTTGTGTTAATGTGAATGACGATTTGACACCCTACTTCTTTTGTAAGAGAGGAGTAAGACATGGGGATCCACTTTCCCTCTTTTTATATATTTTAGCAGCTGATGCACTTAGCAAAATATTTAGTAAGGGCAAATTAGCACAAGTAATTAGAGGTTTAGGATCCAACTGTTTTAATAACACCAATCTTACTAATTGTTACTATGCAGAAGACATAATCTTATTTTTAGAAGCTAGGCATGAAGTTATAGAATCAGTTTGGTGGGCTATGAAAGCCTTTGAAACAGTTTCTGGTATAAGAATCAATCTATACAAAATTGAAATGTATGGTGTAAATATGGACCATTTAGAGGATTTAGCTTTGACTTTCCAATGTAAAACTGCTCAATTTCCTATGAAGTATTTTGGACAACCACTTCATGATAGAAAACTCAAAGTTGCAGATTGGTAATTTTTAAATTGATAAAGTATAATCCAAATTACAATATTGGTAAGGACAATTATAGTCCCTAGGAGGCATGATGACCCTCATTAACTCAGTTCTATCTGCAGTTCCTCTATATGCACTATCTCTTTGTAAGATCCCAAAGTTAGTTGTCAGAAAACTGGACTCCATAAGGTGTAGATTTCTATGGCAGGGAATAGATAGGTCTAGGAAAAAAATTTGCCCTTGTAAAATGGTTTGTAGCTTGTATAGCAAAAACTTATGGAGGGCTAGGTATTCTAGACTTTAGAAATATGAATATTGCACTTTTGGTAAAATGGTGGTGGAAGTATAGGAATCCTAATTACCATAGTCAGTGCAAAACACTTATGCAATTCCTTTACTCTCATAATCTCACACCTAGTTCTCCATTTTGGATTGAACTTGATGTCTTGCTATTTTATCTATATTCCGACCAAACTTTGTACCAAAACCTGTGCCTAAAACTGCCAAATTGTGTTTATTTCATTGAATATATATAGAATGTGGTACTGCTATGCTTTTGTTCTTATTTTACAAATAATGTGCGAAACTGAGGAAGAATCAGGAATTTGAAGGTTTATACACGGACCATGCACAACCCTATGCGGACCGTACAGATCTCTGCCCGACTACAGACACGATCGCATGCTATTCACACGACTAGGACACAGGCACATGGTCCGTTCACCATTCCACACGGACCGTGTAAAGCATTTCCGAAAACAAAAGTAGAATTTGGAAATAAGGCCAATTGGAGGAAGGTCGGCAAGGAAGGCATATAAGCGAGATTCTTAGCAACAGAGAGACAATTCTAGAGCCAATGAAGAATTCTAGGGTTTGGAATTGACGGCTAAGCTTGAAGACGAAGTTGAGAGGAGAAAAACACAAGTTTTACGACAAATCTTCTTTGTTCTTCGGGTTTTGTCATGAATTGTTCTTTATCTTTTGTTTTGTTTATTCTAGAATCATGTTGGGGTAAACTCTTTAGTTTCTAGGGTTATGATGTAGTCAAATACTTTGTTTTATATGCTCTTTTATCTTTTGTTTTGTTTATTCTAAAACCATGCTAGGCTAAACTCTTTAGTTTCTAGGGTTATGATGTAGTTAAATACTTTATTTTATATGCTAGTTATTTGAATCTATGTTGAAATTTGTGTTTGCTTGCTTGAGTAGTATTTTAATTACTTAGTTGAAATTGTTTGAATTATTCTTGTTTACTGTTAGATGAATAGTTGCATCTTTCTTGTACTTTGGCCCTGATCTTTGTCTCAACCAAACTAAATATATGAGGTAGGTTTGTGAGCTGAGAGGTGAACTTTTCATGCGTCGAGAGATAGTGGATATCTTTAGTAAACCAAATAAGTAACTTAGGTTATTCAAACCAACAAACGAGAGGTGAGGTTTAGAACCTTGAGAGGGCAGAAATTGCAATTCCAGTACCAAGTTTATTAAGCCAACAAACGAGAGTTGAGGTTTAGAAACATTAGGTATGGTCAATAGAACCCTACACAAAGCTGTCGACACAAACAAATAGTTGCTATATTAACTCGAGGGCCACACGGCCCGTGTATGAGAGTACACGGCTCGTGCACATTGGACACGACCCATGTATGAGAGTGTACGAATCGGGCACCGAGAGGCAAAGTTGAAGATGAAATCAGAAACCCTAGGAACACCTTTTTACCAAATCTAAAACCAAATTTAATCTACTGTCTGTTTTTAATTATTGTTATTGAATTGATTAGGAAATTAAATACCAAAACCAACCTTTTGAAGAACTTCTAGTTTTTAATTAATTTAGGTAGAATCCAGTTTAGACTTGAACCGTCCTCTCGATACTTGACAATACTACACGATAGGATTGTACACTTGCAATGTGAATCGAAAGTAGAATTAAGGTTAAAAGGTATAATCTTACTATACTGAAACTTTGTGCTTACCTTTTGGTGTAACAGAACCCACCAAACTTAGCTTTCTAGGATTAGGAAGTACTTTATATACCCCTGGCACATATTTTACTGTCAAACTTTGGGAAGATATGTGGTTAGAAAACTGTTCTTTAGCATCTAAATTTCGTCAATTATATAATTCTTGTATTAATAAAGATGTCTTGTTCTCAGAGGAGATTAACTCTCAGGGGCAAAGTGTGAGATTTTATGACACACTAATTGGAGTATGCTTAACAGAATGGCACCAAGTCCTACATACTCTCAGTCAAATGTTCTTTACTCATGCCCTTGATAAACTCTCTTGGAGATGGGGACCATACAGAAAGTTTTAGTGTTCACACTTTATATAAATTCCTTAACTTGAGGGGTATTCAAGTCATTTCTCTCCTGGTTTGGTGAAATTTACCAGTTCCACCCAAAATCCAAGTTTTTATGTGGTTAGTTTTTAGGAATAGAATTCTAACTAAAGATAATCTTAGGAAAAGAGGCTGAGAAGGAAATGACACCTGTGTTTTTTTGTAATAATTTGGAGACTGCTAACCACCTCCTTTTGAACTATTTTTTGGTTAAGCAAATTTTGTTTTGATTAGGTAACTCTCAATTACATTTTACTCAATGGAAATCACTCAAAGATGTTCTTAATTTTGCTTTATCTTTACCTATTACAAAAAGGCCAATATTTCTGGTGGTATTTAGTGCCACATGTTGGATAGTTTGAAAACATATAAATGAAGTGTGTTTTCAAAATATTAACACAAAAACAACAAGAAATCTCCTTTTTCTAATACTATCTCTGGTTATGTACTGGACAGACAATAAGAAGACAAAAAAGAAGAAGATTAAAGTGGTCACTCAAGATTGGCTCCCCTCTGAAGAGATAATGGATGCTATTCCATTAAGAATCATTCTCCTTGGTGAAGAAGAAAGTATTCCATTTCAGATGGTAGAAGAGTCC
The DNA here is from genome assembly GCA_033356055.1 of Carex pumila. NCBI lineage: Eukaryota > Viridiplantae > Streptophyta > Magnoliopsida > Poales > Cyperaceae > Carex > Carex pumila. The sequence goes on along the minus strand of JARJHM010001156.1, from coordinate 11,031 downwards.
TCAGCTTGGGAAAAGAGTGTAGCATTTTGATGACTGTTGAAGTTAGTATTGATGTGTTGATAAATTATCCTAGGCATATGGTGCATGTTTTGTGATTAGTTAATATTTTGTAGCAGAGGGGTAGATGACCCTCTATGGAATGATATTATGTACTCTTCTAAGCTCTTGTTTCATTGTTTTAATGAAATTGGACTTCAGCCTTTTTTTTTTTTAAATTTTTTTTTAACTTATTATTTTGTTTTATATTATACGGATCTTAAACGTTTTAAAAATGATATTTACTTGTATAAAAATTTGCTGAGTGGGAGATTGTTTATAAAAATTATCTGATTTTGACTTTTTTTTCATGAATATTATTCTCTGAAACAACCCTAATTTCAAAGCAATTCAAAATATATTACTAAGTACAAATATATTGAAAATAAATCTAACGAGAAAAGAACCAATCAAATTCAATCTTTAATTCAGTGACTAAAATAATACTTTTTTTTTTATGTAAAAGGTCATATCTTTGAAATTCAAATTGAACCTTTTTATAAATATTTAAATGTAAAAATTTGTGTTCGTCTTTATCTCATTTTTATCTTAAAAAATAGTTAGACACAAATCTCCGCTTTAAAAATAAAACCTCAAATCTCGACTTTAAAAAAAAAATATATATATATATATATATATAACGAAAGATAATTCAATATCAAATGAGATAAACCTACAATTTGTGCAGAACCTATTTCTGATGCAGAACAATGTAGCCTTCCGTGTGTTGCTACGGCTAGCTGCCTTAAAAAGAAGAAGAAAATACATGCTCCTTCGGATAAATAAGAACATGAGTAGGAATAAATCTATAGCAATTAATAGTACGTCTGGCAAAAAAAAGAGAGTTAACGACATATATTGAAATCAGGATTAAATATGTACTTACGCGTCTGTAGGGATGGAAGAAGATAAAAGAGAAAATACCTAAGCATTTTTTTACAAATTAAGAGTTTGCATTTTTATTCATAATAATTTTTAATTTTTTATAAAAAAATATTGCTAGCAGTATCTCTCATAAAATAAAATTACATCTCCATTCTTATATTATGCACGTAGTTATTCTGATCCTCCAACGGCTAAGATTGAAAGATAACTTTTCGAATTGAATATCAACCCTCCAATAAAATAATCTATCTTCTTTTGATTATATACATCTATTTTATGTGTAGAAATTTAAATTTAGTTAAAAACATGCTCGCCACACAGACTGCTACATGGTTTATCACATTAAAATTGAATAAATCCTTAGCAATTCGTTTCCTTATTTCTCCTTAGAGCTATATTTTATTCTTCCAATTAAATTATTTCCTTATTTATCTATTTCCTCTGTTTCATTTCCCTGCCATCTATAAAAACTAATTAATTTGAGCATGCCTTGTTTTGCTAACTCTCAATGAAGGTTTACAATAATCAATTGTCAATAATCTGTGTAGACTAACTTATATAGAAAGTTTTTTAAATGCTGAAAAATTAACTCATATAATGAACAAAGATGAAAAAATACAATCCAATGTCTTTTATAATTTTTTTAATAATATCACAATTTATCTAGAGAATAATCATTATAATGAATATAAAAAAAAATTAATAATAAGAACATCACAAGATATTCTTTATGTGAAGTTATCCAGATGAGAGTTTCAATATAACAAATTTAATGTGCAATTTGGGTTAAAAAACTTTAAATATAAACAAAAAATAAAATTTTCTACAAAATGTCGTAGCATTATAGAGAATTTTTTTTATTTTTATAAAATATTATTAAATAATATTAAGAATATAGATTCAGTACATGAATTTTTTTATGGCTTAGCAGGCACTGAGTGGATAACTCGGATTTAAATTTTGAAATTGAGTTAGTAGTTTGGGTCCAAAGTTTAAATTGGAACCACTAATTTGACTTCAAAGTTTGAATCTGAACTACTAACTTGGTTCAAAAGTTTAAATTCAAACCACTAACTCAGAGTCTTCTAGACCTTTGAAAATCTAACGTACTCCATTAATTTTTCTATATTATTTAATGATAATTTTTAAAATTCAAAATTCTCTGGTAAAATTTTTGTGCTATAAAATGTTCCAAGTTTACTTTTTCATTTATATTTGAAAATTTATAACTCAAATTGGACATAAAATTTGTTGTATTGGAACTCTCTTCTATATAACTTATTTTTTTTTCATAAAAAAAAATATCTTCCGGTAATTTGTTATAAATTTATTTTACTTGTGTCATAATATAAGAATGGAGATTTCATAAAGACAAACTGGATTTTTTTTTCTATTTTTGTTGACCACGTGAGCCGATTTGCTTAGAAACATTAATGACAGACCAAGTATTTAATTATTGTGAAAACCATTATTGAGAGGTCGAAAATGTGGCAGACCAGGATTGGTTAGTTTTCATTGATGGCAGGAAAATTCTACCCACCTGTGGGTGGATGATTTGATTCCTTCATTTCTCCTCTTTCTCTATAGTTTTGACAATAAAAATGAAAACAATCATATTTTTTTTTGTTTATGGCTATTGTATTTTTGTAAATAGATGAATATCAGATCTTGTGCTGACAAAAGCAATAAATCTTTCTGATATGAAGAGAAAATGAATCCTGTCTAGAACTTTCATGTACATAAATGATATGTAGAGAAATTTCTATTGTTAAAATAATTTTCATGAATAATATATATGTAGAGAAAATCCTTATTTCATTCATTTAATTATATATTTTTCAAATTTATTTCTTTACATATCACCTCCTCTAAATTGTTTAATGATATGTCTCACTTGTGAAGAAAATTAGATATTAAATCGTAGTGATATTTAAAAAAAAAATCATCTTACATTTTGTTTTTTTTTTTTTTTTTTCATTTGTTGTTGTTTCTTTTATTGTTATTTATTATTTGAATTTTTATTTTTTTCAATTTGTCTTTTATTTTCCTTTTTTTAAATTTTGTGTGAATGTCAAATAAAAAAGTATCTTCATATTTTATTCAATCTTATAATATTTCTCCGTTGCAACGCACAGGCACAATACTAGTAACACTTATTCATCTAGCTCTTCTCTCTTTCAAATTTCTGGTTCAACTTCGGTGCGTGCGGAGAGATCAACATAGATATAAATTTAGAGAAAAAAAGAAAACACAAACATATCAAAATTGAAAATGGGAAAAAGAGTCATAAACATAAATTAGTAAGAATATTTTTTAAAGGAAAATCGTAATCTATTTTCATTAGAGAGTGACAATCTAATTTCAATATTGATGACCATTTTCTATAATTAATTCAATATTGATGACCATTTTCTATAAAATAAAAAAACTTGTGTTAGCTCTAAGCAATCTAATTTCAATAAATTAGATAAGAATAAAATAATAACATAACATGTTATTTTTTATTACAGTGCAAAACTTGAAATTAAAGTGATACGATGATTGTAATTTGTAGGTGTTCGCGTGCACATACACATATATATAATCAAACAATAACTAGCATAAAAGGAAGAAAAAAATTACTATATATATATATATATATATATATATTTTTAAAAAGCATGAGAAAAACTACTAGCATAAAAAAAGTTACTATATTCAACGTTACCTATTGTGTCGGGTGTTGGATAAATCTGAATTTTCATTTCATATGGCAACATATACCACTCGATGATATTCACGGTGTTTGTTATTTCAGAAAAAAAGAGAGAACAAATTTATTAGACAATTGCAATAAAATAATCGATGTCATAGTTTATCAAAAAAAAAAAGATTGTCATTTACGTAGATCATTCTCAAATTTGATAAATATAGAATTCATTTAACCATTAACCAAATCATCATATCATTTGAACATTAAGTATTTAGTTTCAATAGTTTGCTTTAGGAGATCAAACACATTTTAGATTTCATGCATCAGCTTAATTAGCTTATACTTTAGAGAAATGTTCTGGTACCCTGAGCCATCATATCCGAGCGCGTCTCTCAAGTAGTTTAATAGAAAAAAACTTCCAATATTGTCTAACTTCTATTTCCAGTGCTAATATTAAAACATTTAAAGCTATGTTTATAACATTTTACAATCCTACTCACAAGTATGTAAATCTCTGTCTAAAAGCATTAAAATTCTAAATCTGTATAGTTTTAACTCCTAACTACTTTTGTATTCAAGCTAAAAACGGAAATATTATTTTCACCCACACTTTTTTTATTTTTTCTCTAATCATTATAATTTATTTTTCCAACGATTTATGATGAATTTTATGAATCTAAAAATACGAACGTTTTCTATTCGATTTTATCTTTCAAATAAGATCCATGAATAAATACTTTTGAGTAATTTTAAAGTAAAACTCATGAGACTTTAAATTTTTAAGTTTTTAAATCTCAGTCTACAACCATTAAAATTTTCAAGGCTTTGTACACGAGGTTTATATGTTTTGTAAATGCAATATTATTGTTGAGGTTTATATGCTTTGAAATGTTATTGTTGAAAGTTTTAATTCTTTGTACATGAGGTTTATATGCTTTATAAATGCAGTGTTATTATTGAAGTTTATATGCTTTGAAATGTTATTGTTGATATTTTAATTCTTTGTACATGAGGTTATATGTTTTATTCTAAAGATTTAAAGTGTTATTAATGAGGTTTATATGCTTGTAAATAGAGGTTTAAATTATCTTGAAGCAAAATTAAAAAAGAAAAAACTGAAAGTCACAAAAATTTAAAGTGGTAAAAAAAAATTATGACACAAATATAACTCGAAAGTTATTCTTCATTGATCTCATTTGAAAGAGAAAATTAGATAAAAAATATCAATATTTTTAGATTCGCAAAATTCATCACGGATCGTCGAGAAAATAGATGAGAATGATTAGAAAAAAAATTAAAAAAGTGGGTGAAATGAATCTTTTCGTTTTTGGCTTGAAAACAAAACTAGTTAGGAGTTAAAACTATACAGATTTAGAATTTTAATGCTTGTAGACAAGTTTAAATGCTTGTGAGTAGCATTGTAAAATGTTATAAACAGAGCTTTAAATGTTTGGATATTAGCACTGGAAATGGAAGTTAGATAACATTGAAAGTTTTTTTTTCTATTAAACTACTTGGGGACACGCTCGGAGATTTTGTCTGGGATACAATTATCAGGCTCCTATACTTTAACCATTCAAACAAAAGAGAAACTGTCTATTATTTTATATTTATGATTTTAATAAATATTTATTTATTTATTTTAATAGCCATAGATCAAAATACTTATCCCTACAGATATATAGTAGAACTAAGGTGTTCTTAAGCTCATCAAAGTGTTTGGTGAGCTTAACTCCAAAATCCATCAAATCGGTTTCAAATGATGAATCTAAACTGTTGGAACCCGCCTACCTTATGAGTGATGCGTCTACATGTGAAAATTTTAAACATTTGAATTAATTTAGTATAAAGTCAATCGGTCAAAACTAGAAGGTTAATAAATTAATTTTAGTGCATTCATTTTTTGAACGTTTTTTGACCGCTTGATTTTATATTAAATTAATTCAAATGTTTAAAATTTTCAAATGTAGACACATCACTCTTAAGGTAGGCAGATTTCAATGGTTCGGATTCATCATTTGAAACCGATTAGATGAATTTTGGAGTTAAGCTCACTAAATACTTTGATGAGCTTAAGAACACCTTAGTTCTACTCTATATATATTTTGTGTGTGGGTCCCATTGAAAGTAGCTTGGCTCCTTACATGGCGTGCACACCCGCACATATCCAAGAAATCCTGATATTATAAATAAAATTACGTCTATATATTAGGGCTGTTGACAAGTTATTGCTCCAATGGCACGTCAATTGATAATATAATTAATGGAAATTGAAAAGTTGTTTGGGACAAGGGGCTTTTTTACTTTTTATAATGGTTAGATGGAGTATAAAATTATATAACAAACACAATTTATATATGGAACCTGAATCAAACTTTTAAATTATAGAGTGAGCCACACATTGAGCTGCCATTTTTATTAATATTCAACATTAAATACAAAATAATAGAATTGCTCAGGTTAGCTGGACAATTGTAAAAATATTCAAACCAGCCATTTTTTGGCCGGTCTTGATTAAATTGAAAGTATGGCCGGCTCTGTTTTTTTTTTTTTTTTTTTTTTACCCTATAAATACCCCGTTTCTCTCTCCTCCCCTCACAACTCACTCAAACTCACCAGAAGAGAAAGAGAGGAAGAGAGAAAAAGAAGGCGATTTCGTAGGTGAAAATAATGAACAGTAGCAATTGAGGTAGATCGTCCAATCGTGGTGTAATGAGAGGAGGGTAAATAAGTGGCTGAGGTAAAAATGAGGCAAAAAGATGCCATGGTCATACCTGCTTTCTTAAAAAAAGATTTTGTAGGCGGCTTATTTGATTTGAAATTTCAAATGATGACTTTGTAGAAAATCACTTTGGATATGGTTTGAAAAAAAAGAAGGTTGATCCAGAGCCTCCAACATCAGACAATGAGTTTGTTTCGTGTACTTATACTGGTAAGACTAGAACTTCGTCTGTTGTCATTGACCTAGAGTCTCCTACTAAGGAGTAGGATTACTTGTGCTTACATTGTGATTTTAGCATTTTAAGTTTGATGAATTATGATTTTAAAATGTTGCACTGGAGTTTTAATTTCATCAATTTAGTGTTGTAGGTTGGATCTTAATGTAGAGTTAGGCTAGTATGACATTGGTGTTATTTGAAACTAAATAACACCACATCTTAAACCCTTAGATCTGCTTTAAGATTCGTAATATCCGCTTTTACTGTTCAAGCACTTTATTTTGTATGAATCTTAAAGCAGATCTAAGGGTTTAAGATGTGGTGTTATTTAGTTTCAAATAACACCAATGTCATATTAGCCTAACTCCTTAATGTATTTTCGAAGATCATCTATGTATTTTGGTGTATTAAAAATCTCTGAATTAATTGTTGAATATGCAAAAAAAAAAAAAGAAGAAGTAAATTTATAAAATATGACATTTAACTTGCTCATAACTGTTTGTCCCAAAGGCATCTGGGGTGGGGGGGGGGGTGGGGGGTGGGGTGAATATAAGTCTTTTTAAATTTTAAACGAAGTTACTTTTAACTAACGTGCTTATGTGTTATTCTTGATGGAAATAATAATAATTTTAAACTAAACAAGTATATGAAAAGTAAATAGTAGAGTTTAGAAATGCTTGACACGAGAGTTGTTTATGGAGTTCGGCACTAACACCTACGTCTCGAGGGCTCACAACCTTCGAGATGGCGAACCTTTCTTTCTCTATATGGCAAGATAATATGACATTTACAACCCTAATACAACACTCTAATAGTATCTCCAGATGATAAGATAATTAGGGCATTTACTGTTGGGTTTCGGAGGTGCCAAAATTGGTTTAGGCTTAAGCTGCGGAAAGACCGTCAAACAAAAATTTTACTTCTAATTTAAACCAAGAATTAAACGGGGTATGTCAGGAAACTTTCCAAGGCGGTCCACCTTCAGTATTCCTTTGGCATCAAAACCCAATTTAATCCTTTTTTAGATCTACTCCTTAATTGATTTCTAAAACATTAAATCTATTTACTAATTAAATATATTAATATAACATATTATACCTCGTTTCTAAATTTCAATTGGAATGCAGACCGAGCGAGAAGAGCGACTTAGGGAATGACTCGTCTCAGAGCACCAGACGTCTGATTCCTCTATCGATTATCCACCAGGACTAACCGAAGAGCGGTTTATTTCTTTTGCCAGAAATACCATAATCCGTGGAATTATGCAAAAATATTATTCATCGAGAAAAGATGAAAACACGTAAATACGAATCTGCAGTTATTCAAATTCACTAATAAGAAAAACTGAAATACTGCAAAATTTGAAAAAAACACTATTCATCAATTCCGCAAATATACTTTTCAACAACCCGCAAGATTATACGTGGATTACGTATAACTTTCTTTTCTAACCCAAAACACTATTTGAGAGAGAAATCAAGAAAGAGAGAAAATACCGATACGAGTGAATTAGTGATTTCTCTCTCTATCCCTCCACCCTTATTTATAGGTATTTGTGGCGGTTGCTAAGTTACCAAAATATCCTCATGAATAGTAAGGAGGTTTCAACGTGAAAAGATCAAAATGCCCTCGGTGGTTAAGGATGATGATGACATGTCATGTGGATAAGGATGATGACATGTCATGTGGATCAGGATGATATGTGAAAAGACCAAAATGCCCTTGGCCTGAATTCAATTAACATCCATATAATTATTCTAAACAATTATATTTCTTACAGTTGTTGTTTCGGTAACTTGTGTACAACATACTAAGTACGTTTATAAATTAACCTTTTGTTTTCGCTTTGCCATTTTTACATGACATTTGTAATTTAATTATATCATGTATAATTAATTATAACTATCTTATTATTAATCATAATCAATTTATAATTAATCAATAAGATTATCTGAGTAGCTCCTATACAGTGTGACCCAATAGGATCTGTGTTATATTGGTAAATAGAATTAAAACTGTTATAACTTCTATAATCATGAGGGGCACCTTGCAGAATGCACTATGGCTATCCAAATTACACTGATGATGCTATACTGTACAATACCACGATCTAGTAAACTATTTTACTCGTGTTAATTCTTTGCCTCATGGCTATCAGATTAGTTTCAAGGTAGGTGTGTGTCATCCTTGCAAATTTAATATTTTCTTGATCTTAGGCATATTATCAAATATAATTACTCTTGCAATCATACCGTTAGCAGAAAATCCTTACTCTATCAAAGGGGCCTAGTGATACTATAACTCGGATAGAGATACGAGGGACAATAGTGCTTTTGGCAAACCATCACTTCCTTAGCATAAGTTATGTATATCGAAGATCTACTGTTATAACTACTCTTTGCAGACAGCGTCAGATAATAATCACACATACACATCTCTTAGTAGGAAAGATGAATACCCCCATACTTTAGAACTTAATACTAAATGAAAACATTAATGACACGAACACAATTCTATTTAATGTTTCATTCGGGGTCTGTCAACTACCATGTTCCTGGAACATGTACTTATGTGATTAAAATGACATCTCTTGTCAATGGTTTGTAAAACTTAACCATCTTTTAATCCACATACAAACCTTGTAACAGTTAATTAGTGTTCCTGCTAATTACATCGGTTAGAGACTTTTAAGAATATATATCATCTATATTATGGAGTTTCACAGTTTCAGTCATGAACTCGAAATGATCCATAAATATAATAATACTCAAGGAACAAAATGACATTTTATTAATCATTTAATTCATGAACAAAACATATATAATAAACTTATCATATTATTGACTTCTAGATTATTACAAACTAACATTTACAACCCTAATACACTACTACAATTGAAGGTGTTTAGTGCACTATAGTAGTGTCTTTAGATGACAAGATAATAGGGTATTTACAACCCCAATAAAACACTCCAACTGAAGGTGTTTGGAGCACTCTAGAAATGTCTCTATATGGTCAGAGAAGAGGGTAGTTGTAAACCTAATAAAACACTCAAATTAAAGTTGTTTGGAGTACTCTAGTAGTGTCTCTATATGACAAGATAATAGAGCATTTACAACCCGAACACAACACTCCAATTGAAGGTGCTTGGTGCACGTAGTGTCTTTATATGGTAAGATAATAGGGCATTTACAACCCTAATATAATACTACAATTGAAGGTGTTAGGAGAACTCTAGTAGTGTCAACAGATGGCAAGATAATAGAGCATTTACAACCTTAATATAATACTCAAATTGAAGGTGTTTGGAGAATTCTAGTAGTGTCTCAATATGACAAGATAATAGGGAATTTACAACCCTAATACAACACTACAATTAAAGGTGATAGGAGTACTCTAATAGTGTCTCCAGATGGCAAGATAAAAGGACATTTACAAGCCCAATACAACACTGCAAATGAAGGTGATTGGAATACTCTAGTAGTGTCTCTATATAGCAAGATAATAAGACATTTACAACCCTAATACAACACTACAATTGAATATATTTGGAGCATTGTAGTAGTGTCTCTATATGGTAAAATAATAGGTCATTTACAACTCTAATACAACCCTCAAATTGAAGGTGCTTGGAGCACCCTAGTTGTGTGTCTAGATGGCAAGATAATAGGGCATTTGCAACCCTAAAACAACACTTCAATTAAATATTTTTGAAGCACTCTAGAGGTGTCTCTATATGGCGAGATAATAGGGCATTTACAATCCTAAAACAACACTTCAATTAAAGGTGTTTTGGAGCACTCTAATAGTGTCTCTATAGAGTTAGGCTAATATGACACTAGTGTTATATCAAACTAAATAACACCACATCTTAAACCCTTAGATCTGCTTTAAGATTTGTAATATCCGCTTTTACTGTTTAAGCACTTCATTTTGTACGAATCTTAAAGCAGATCTAAGGGTTTAAGATGTGGTGTTATTTAGTTTGATATAACACTAGTGTCATATTAGCCTAACTCGTCTCTATATGGCAAGATAAAAGGGCATTTACAACCCAAATACAACACTCCAATTGATGGTGTTTGTAGCACTCTAGTAGTGATATGGTAAGATAATAGAGCATTTACAACGATATTTTACACCCCAATTAAAGATGTTTTGGGCACTCTAGTAGTGTCTCCAGATGGCATGAAAATAACACATTTACAACCCTAATACAACACTCCAATTGATGGTATTTGCAGCACTCTAGTAGCGTCTCTATATGGTTAGATGATAGGGCATTTATAACCCTAACACAACACTCCAATTGAAGATGTTAGAAGCACTATAGTAGGGTCTCTAGATGGCAAGATAACAGCGCATTTACAACCCTAATACAACACCGGAAATGAAGGTATTTGGAGCACTCTAGTAGTGTCTCTATATGGCAAGATAATAGGGCATTTACAACCCTAAAACAACACTTCAATTAAAAGA